>JACDJE010000022.1:3381274-3561779 GCA_016647715.1 Pavo muticus | reverse complement strand
GGTTGGGATGAGCATGGCACGTACGCTAACATGAGAATGCAAAACACCCTCTGCTGCGATTACCCTTAGCATATTCTCTTTTCGCTTTCACGGGCCTTTTTAAGCTTGCTTTTACAGGCTTGATTTAATATTCATAATCACCTTGAAAAGGCCATCTGCAATTTTAATCACTCACTGCCAATTACTTTCGGTAATAGCTGTGCCAGCCTCGCTGTCAGCGATCTGACGCCCAGGAGGACGGGGACGTTCCCCAGCAACGACAGCGCACAGCGCTGCAGCCTTTCTGGGCCTTCCCTGCCCTGCCCGAGCCGGGCTGTGAGTGCACGGCTTTGCATCCAAATACAGCCAACGTGGAGGAAACAAGCAAGCTTTTATTGTTATCCCTCCTTAGTGCATAAGGAACAAATGGAAATAAAAATCACTACCGCACAGAACTGCTTTTCCTTCTTCCAGCAGCAGTACTGTCCGCCCCCTGCAGTATTTCCCCTATCCACGACAGCAGTCAGCTGCTTGTTCTCAGCACATGAACAGCAAACACAGTTGGACAAATCTAACATCATTTTTGCACGAGCAGAGCCTTAGGGACCGGGACACTGTGCACCTTCCTGGCTGCCAGATCCCTTCTGTTCTAGCACAGAAAACTCTCAGTTCGTAACAGATACGCTATTCAGCAGTGATCTCCCAGATTACAGGTGTAACTTCGTTTCCACATGCAATAACTGAAATTATTTATCCACCATAAAAAAATACAGAGTTTACGTCTGAGGATTGTTTTTGAGGGGTGGAGAGGTACAGAAAAAGACTGCATGTGACAAATAGTTCAGTGGCTTTATTACCTTACCATGCAATTTGTAAGAAAGAGAATCAGAACTTGGATTGCTTTGATGCGTAACCACTCCAAACTGAGCAGTACAAGAAGGACGAGCCATGCACACCCTGTGCTGGCACCTTACTGCTCCCATAGTACAACCAAAGGGGCAAGAAGTCGATGAGGATTTTGCGTGTAGCAGGTAAGGCAACCAAGGTCTAAGTCAAATTTGAGTTTCCCTTCCTATCATAAATGAGAGATGAAGGTCCAATTCTTCTAAATCACTCAAAAATTGATAGCAAGTTCTTAGTAAAATCTAAATGAATTTTCAATAGTAAACATTTTTGTTAAGAACTGGAGCAAAAATTGGTTAGCCAATTTCAAAGAAACACAACAATAAGTTCTGATTTACACACTGACCCTCTCTTCTGCTGAACAGAATGGCAGCAGCAATCAAATAAAATGCCTTACCATAATGTGCCTACGCAAAGGAGATGATTTAAAGCTGTACAGATGAGATGTAACTGTGCATGTCCTGAGTCTCAAATGCTTATTTTGCAGTTTTATTTTTTTCTCCAATGAGACATAGATGTGATAGGAAGTCCCATCCATGCTTAATTTTCCTGTTCTCTGATATATGCGGAGAAGAGATTAAAAATATCTTTAATATGAAAAGTTTTGAAAATGATAACCCTCAAGCAACCATATGTTTATGAAAGGAAGAGATGAAGATCAGTTCTTGTAAAGATGCTGGGGGTTCTGCCATGCGGGCCCTCAGCATGTGAATTACAATTGCTAGGATACATTGAGGCTTTTGCAGTAAGTAAGTGCAGAAGTCACTCTATTAAACGTCTGTTTGGAACATATTTATCATTCCTAATCTATACTGTATATGAGACGTTGCAAACTTGCCTAAAACAGCAACACTTTAAAGAACACTCAAATAGATTCTAATTACTTTTTTTCATTGCAGGCAAGTCCTACTCCTATGAATAAAAAGTGACATCATGCTAATTTATCCACTTATAAGTAAAGATACTTCTCACTTCTTTAATTAACAGTAATATCTTATATCTTTTTATCCTCTCCTTTACAGAGCAGCCAGGACAACTCGTGTCATTACAGAACAGCACAGAGCCATCACAGCACATATTTCACAAGTATTTTTTTTCTCAGAATGTGTTTTCCATCCGAATAGCATGTTTGGGTTAAGGTTCCCTTCACCCTCTCAGTAAGGTTTATCAACTCTTAATGATATTTCAAACATCCAGCATTGTAAGGAAGAGAAAGATTTCAAGTCAGATACTTAGAACACTCCAGGAATGTAGCATAACTGAAGGGGATTCGTAGGAGATCAAAAGGTAATGCTCAGAAAGGGTAAATTGATACGAGAGTCTCAGAGTCTCAGCTATTCCTTTTAAAGCTTCAGAGTAATTATATACACTGAAACTCAAAGCCCTCTACAAATGCCTACAAATAGCTGTATTTCTTTCTCCCCTAAGTTTTTTAAAGAGTGTATTTATCTTGTCCATACATGATAGTGAAGAAATGAAGAGTTCTAGGGAAAGGATATTTTGCTGGCCCTACCATCCCAGGAGGGGGACCAACACTGGATGCTGCTTTTCTTTCAGCTGTTTAATGATTTCTGCTGATGTTATTTACGATATCTATTTATCTATTTATGTTTATCTGTCGTACCCATTTCCTAGTAGGTAATTTTAATAGCATTATCAGTATACATTGAACAGATTTTCAAAGATCCAAAAGCATTACTTAAGCTCACAGGTATGGACAGGAACTAATTAGTATTTGAACAAGAGACAGCAGCAAATTAGTTCACTTCCTGACTGCACTGAAATAGAACAAAGAAACCAGACAGAATGAGTCTCGTGGCAGAAGGCAGTTAAGTAGCAATCGGGCTATGCTATCACTTTTACCATTTTCACCCCAGAAAGATGACTCACTCGAGTGCCCAACGCCATCTTTTTCTGCCAGATGAAACTAACATTGATTTCAGCAGCTTCCTTTCATCTTATTCCATGCCGGAGCACTAGGACAAGTTTCATTATGAAGAAAAGCTCTGAACAAAAATATTTTCTTTGTAAATTCTGAAGAATTTTAAAGAATTGTAGGTCAGTCGGTGGCATTAAGAAGCATACCAATGAACTAGCAATACCTTTCTGTCCAGAAAAGTTTTCTGACATTTCGCTTATGTTGGTCTTCTAACAAATCATCATAGTTTGTTCAGGATGGCATTTTCCTGGATGGCATGTATAATTGATGTATGTCACTTTTTATAAAATGATTGCAAGGTAGATTCAATTTTCTGTTTTCCTTGTTTGTGTCCTCTAAGAATCTCTTATCTGCACATATCAATTACAAAGCAGTGACAGAGATAGGATACAAATCACCGCAATGAATGTAATAGCAAAAGTGATTAGAGATAGGGAGAGATTAATTGCATGTGTCAGATATAAATAAAGGGTTTTGAAGACAACCCAGGATTTTGAGAGAGCGTGTGTATTCCCAGTGTCTTACAAAAGGGAATAACCAGCCTCACAAACAGACAAGTGTAACTAGAAGTTTGGTTAAAATGATGAGCTGGATTTCAGAAACTCTATCCTATGACATTTTTTCAGGATGCCTGATGTCCGTGCATATGCCAAAGGAACATGCACTCAGCTGGTGTGCATTTTCCCAGCTCCATAGGCAAGGGACAATTCCCTAAAATAACGAATGTTGTGTAAGTGGCATTGGCTAGAAAAGGAAGGAACTATTTCCATAAACAATGCATTTAAAGCTTTCTACATTTGTTAAGCTACATTATAAAAAGCAAGTATCAGACATTTCAGTATATTATATGTTGATTTCGGCTGTTCACATTCTCTTCAGTAGTAAGACTGAAAAAAAAAAAACATCAAAAACAACCATACAGGAAATTTATTCTATTGCCTTTCCATTCCAAAAAGACATCATCAGTTGATTGATGTATTTAAAGTATTGCAATGACTGAGGAAAGTCAGCTAGAATCCAAGTTCTACCAGCAGAGCAGAAACAAGTCTCTTGGAAGGGGAGTTGTAGCAGATACAAACATGCATCATGTGTGCCAATAATGTCATCAAAAATAGTCCAAAGGAAGAAGAGGAGACTGGAGACAGATCAGCCTTTCTGCTATTTATCAGAAAGAACACTGATAGAACATTTGAGCAAAGCCAAAGCAAAGTTCAAGCTGCCACAGGTGTTCCTCATCTAATCTTTATTATTCCTGCAGGTTAGCAATGCATGATTTTAACCATAGGTTTGCCTTTATACCACTACCATTAAAAGTGTGAAGTTTTCCTCTGAGGAGAGGAAAGGCAAAGAATTATGGAAAAGATCTGGCGGTGAAATTTGGAGTCCTAGAATGTTGTTAAAATATGATAAGCTTCTATTTCTTCCTAATGCATACAATGTGATTCTGCACTGCAATACAGTGTCCTTCTCTCAGCAGATAAATAGGGCAAACTATTGGGAACATCAGCCTTGAACACACCTCCTAGTCCTGAACAAAGCTTAAAATTTGTTCCAATGTTATAAAAAACAACAACAAACTTTTAACATTAACTCAACGTACTCCTTTTTGTTACAGCTATAATACTTCAATGTATTTGACTTAAAAATATGCATCCCAAAAGCACAGCTGAATTGTATTCCAACTATTTTCAAAATAATGAGAAACAAAAATCCCTGCTTAAAAAATTTATGCCCTTTAGTATGAGAGCAGATTGGAAGTACTGAAGAAAAAGCATCAAGAACTATAGCATTTTTCCAGGGTATTAATGATGGCATTTGCACAGATTTTATCCTTAATGTTCAATTTCAAATCCTAAACACTTCAACAGCCTCCATCAAATTAGCTTTCTGGATAACAAAGGAATGTTGAGTGATCACCAAAGCAAGGGCACACATTTACTCATGAAATTACATGTGACAATTGCTAGGATATCTTTCCTGGAAGCTCTGCCCACAGAGAGCAAAGCCTGTGCAGAAAACAGGAGAGGAAAGAAGTGTCATTCTTTCAAAGAATGCATTAAAACCAGTGCCTGGGGAGCTGAGGCATGTTCTGTTGGACTTCCCCTGTATTTGATCAGAACCTCAGGCATGTGCAGTACAATTACAGCACAGAAATGCAATTTCATTTCATCTCATGTTCCTTTCTCACCCATCTCACCACCCCCACCCCCCCAAAAAAAAACCCAAAACAAACTAACAACAACAAAACTCACAGAAGACAACGCTACATTGAGGCATCCATTTCACCTCAACGGTACTGACCCACAGAGCCTAAGTGAAATAAATTCCCTCAGCATGAACTAAAAAGAGCTTGACAAGTTTATAGAACTTGCATGAATTTGACCTCAGAACAGAAATCTCTGCTCTCTGGGGGTTCCTGCCCACTCCTTTTCTTCTCCCGACACCTGAAAGCTGGAACCAGCCATGAAAAATTCATGCAGCAGTATGTTTGAAACATAGCCATGAAGGATCCTCAACATCTGCTGACTTGAGCAAGCCTTGATGGTTAATATGAAAAATTATGTTTGCGAAATGCTTTCTTCCGGAGAGGAAAATGTCTGCTCAGACTCTTCTGAGAACTTATCTTCTTAACAAACCTGACAGAAGGATGTCAAAAGTGTTATTGCATCAACTGCATCGACAGGTAAAGCGGCACTATTTTCTCCACTTCTTTTCTAACAATGTAAAGAGTATTTCACTTTTAGTGCCACTGGAAGTGACCCAAACATCTTCTGCTATCATGGGAACTTTTCTTTATAACAGTCTGAAACCGAACTCTTTCCTTCTGTAAAATTTTTGTTTTGATACATGAAATTGAAAAGCAAAATAGGCCTCAACCAGAGACAAACACGGTCTGTTTAGCCTCGTGTCAGTGCCTACCGTTGCAGAATGAAATGTCTTTTCATAGCAACAGGGGGAGCTGGGCGGAACAACACAGCACCCTACTATTTCAAATTAATTGCAATGCAGCCAAGCCAGAAATTTAATGTTTAGTCCCCAACTCTCTCTTCTTTTTTTTTTTTTCTTTTTGAAAAAAGCATTGTCAATGCTCAAGAGAAAAAATTTATCTTTGTTAAATGATAATTGGCTTTATTGTCTTTGACTCCTCAGAAATACTGGCTGGCAAGGTTTTTAAAATATTCATCAATCTTGTTTTCTGTTTTTACAAAGCCTGCATCAGAAAAAAAAAAAAGACGTCAGTCTGCAGAACATTCTGCATCTCCCAGTGTTATGAATAGGTCTAGAGACCACCTAATTTACTAATAAATCTATTGAAGCGACATGCATCTCAATATTTCACAGCTTAATAAGAAGGTCCAGAAGCAATGCCCCAGATTGCAGTTCCAGATGATTAGCACTGCAAAACCAATTGAAGCAGGAGCATCGAAGCTGTCAGAGCAGCTTACACACAGCCACCCTTTGCAAACTCACCATTTAAATCATCTGCTCGGGGACACTTGCTCAAATTCTTCATGAAATACTTGGAATAAGCTCTAAAATAGCAGTGCATACTGTTAAAAGTTTCTAAGACTGGGGCAGCAGCGCTCACATCTATAGCATTGAAGTTAATAATAGGAAAATCTCAGCAGGGCTTTTCAAACTTCTTCTCAAGCGACACCAGAGTCTTGCTGCGTCATCTTGCAATAAAATAACAAGGACACTTGCTGCATGCATTGCAGAGAATAGCTCAGCCAGCTCCTTGCAGAAATAAAAAGCTCCCTATTAATTTTTTTGAACACTTCTTGAGTTATTGACTTACATACCAGAAATCCTTGCAGTTCCATAACCAAAAAAAGAGAGCATCTTCATAGATAAGTGGCATAGACTAAAGAAAAGTGTCGTCTTGGAGAAAAAAAATAGCAGGGGGAGGGTTAGGTTTGGGGCTGTTGTAGTTTTTCAAATTCTAAACTACAACAACAACGAAAAACCTTGGTGGAAAGTTTCTGAGAAGTTTATTTGAGGAGTATGGCTCTCAAGGAAATAGGAGTTCCATGGTGGCCTTACTTCAATGAATATTTCCACCTGTAAGTGTCCTGTCAACACTGGTAAGACCATACGTGTGCCATTGTACCCCCCTGACAAGCCAAAGACTTGAGAAAGAGATCCGACCACCTGTGCTGCAATGCCTAACGACAGAAGAATGGGCAAGAAAGAAAAGTGCTTAAAGAATCAAGGACCATTTTAAGACATCAGCTAACTTAACTGATGAATAGATGGAAGCAGGGAAGAACATTAAGGGTTTCCCAGTTGCTTTTATTGTAAAGCGACGTGTGCTTCTAAGAAAAGAAGGCTGCAATGGATCAGTGATAGGTTAACTATCACGTCTTGTCAAGTTGGGAGGTTCTAGTGCTGGAGATAAAATTGAAATCCTCCAGAACAGAAAATTTACAGAGTTTTCCACAGGGAGCAAATAATACATTGGGCTTGAGAAAAAAAAAATGGGTTTTGCTACTATATAGTAGTATTATTGTTACTATTATTGCTACCGAAGTCTCAGCTTCAGTCTCAGCCTAGCCACTGCTTCCTTATTTACAAGGTGACGAGGACGTATGGTTAAGAACAGTCAAGATTTTCATTAGTTTTCATACAGTTCAACTGATTTTAACAAATTTCAAATTCAGGACTGATTTTTGACATCTCATTCTACATGATATACCCCCAGTGTGCTGGCTTCTGGATATCATTTTAATTCCACTGGATAGTTTGGTATATTTTCCAGACATTGCTCAAACTCCTTTTACCTCCAGCCACAGTTCAAGGCTTTGAATCTGATCTGCAGTATAAAGCCTTGTAATTCATGCTCTGCTTACTTGAGGACTTATCCTAGAGCCAGCCTCATGTTTGGGAACAGAGCAGGACAACTTTCTTTGCTGTCAGACTGATTCCGTTGATGTGCTTTTCATGTAGGCTGGAGCAAGTCTGATTCCTTCCTTGAAGGACACTGTCATAACAAGCTGTGCATCTCTAACAGTGTTCTCTGTGGATGACTACCCAGGGAATTATCTATAGTTTTTTCCTTCTGCCCTCCATATAAGTGGCAATGTGCGCCGAGTCATGTCGCAAGGTTGCACTCAATTAATATATAAATGTACTCACACAGAAATTGGGTATTCCACTTTCCACTTGATATAATGAAACTGGTTTTTTTTTAACCCTTATTATTATTGATTATCTTAGACCTGTCCTAACAGAAAATGAAGTGCCATCAGTTTTAAAATCTGATAAACTTCAGACAGTTCAATGTAGTGTCTTCCAGACTCAGGTGTCTCTTTAAGAATCTGTTTCCAGCTACTTGCTGAAATTATTTATTACTTTTTCAAAATATACCACCTTTCTGCAAGTGTTGTGTGCATGCTTGCCCACTCAGGACCATAGTTTTGCCCAATTGTTTTGTTATTAGACAGAAATAGTTTATTCACTTCTATCTTTCTTTTCTTCCTTAGATCAAAGTTCACGATGACCGTGTCAATCTAATTTTCTTTACAAACACCACAGTGTATTATGGCCAAAGCATTTCTTTAACACACACAGCATTAAACTTACAGGTTCAATGTATTAAATTCACTTCTCAGGTTTTAAATTGTCCTCTTTGGCTAAGATTCATTCTAACAAGCAAATCCATGTTTGACATTCCATCTTGCCCCTTTCCTATTGTTCACAGCCAAGATAGACTTAGCATTCATACTATCAAGTCTGCAAGCATTTTGAAGTGTTTTCTTTTCCATATGCTGGTATTACCTTCTGCTTTGCATAGAACTTGTTACGCAAGCATGATCACAGACTATTCCTAGCATTAATTAAGATATGAAATTAAAGTGGGAAGTACATTATTGGTCACATAATACAAACAATACAAATTTGCTTTAAAAATGAAATTACTGAAGTGTTAGCAAACCTCTTTATACTGTCAGAAATAATAATGTTTACCATCTACATGCCATGGCACAGATAGAATTCACACAAGTGGATTTGCAGTATTATTTCCAGTTTGGGAGAATGTGCATAACCCATGAGAAGTTCATTTACTGTATAAACATATCTGGAAGAAAACATGGGTTTGTCTCTCGTGCTCTCTGTTACCCCACGTAGATTCTGCCCTCAGTGACTCTGTGCACAGTGCGCTGCTGGACCCACCAGCAGGGCTCCAGGGCTTGCTTAAGAACAACTTTCCTTGAAATCTGATGAGGAATTTTATTGGGAAAAAAAATGTTTTTTTTTAGAAATTGTTTCATGGGAACATAATATTTTTTATGAGCTTCTGACAAACATAAGCATACTATGAACAGCAGTGTGAGAGGCTTCCTTCCCAAAAACCTAGGCTCCCAAGTTTTGTTCCTCTAAAGAAGATAGCCATGTGGGCTGTCTCAAACCTCATAATTGCCAAGATCAAAAGGCATCTTATTGTGCTAATTGGTCTAGAGCTGAGAATCCTACATCCTCTGGAAGAATAAACCAGAAAAGCAGCCTGTCCATAACTCTGCCAGCCTCACAGACGATTTAGCCAATCACCTCTTCCTTGTCTCTACAACCAAAAATAGGAACATACTCCCTACCTCACTGCTACCTTAAAAACACCTCTACTGAATGCCCTCCAAAGGAATCAAATATTCCTACTTGTAAAAATATTGTTTTTACACAAACATTTACCAAATGCTTAACAATATTTTACATCTGCACAGTTTCGTTGAACGTGCACGTTAACATACGGTGTGCAGAAACCTTTCGGACCCCATTGCTCTGCTGCGTTTCCCTCCCCTTTGCTGTAAAACCCACTTCTGAAATGCCTCTGTAATGGTAGGTGTTAATACAATTTGTGCAATGTAAAATAATAAGTAATAACAATGAAATGCATGTTCCCTGGGACTCCACGATAACTCCAGGTAAAAATAATGTCAGAGTCTGGGAACAGACTCATTAATAAAACTGCACTCAGAAGAATGACTTGTTTACTTACGCACAATGGAAACCAATACATTATCAAAGCCTGCATTAAAAAGAAATTACGATTCCAACTTCACAACAAACAGTGAGGAATACCATCACATACCTGCCTGGCACAACATAACCCCCCAGACAAAAGGCTCTGAGGCCGATTTGTCTCAGGCTGACACTCCATTAGGTCCCTCTGACCACCCAAGCTGTTCAGAGTGCTCCAAACCAACCAGGAGAAGATCTTTAAGGATTGAATCCCTTCTTAGAAAGGCTCTTTTTATTAGGGCAGAGCTTTGTGAACTCCTCCTGTAACCTCAGCACCGCAGCACATCTCCATTATTTGGATACTTACTCGCTATGCTCAGATGAATAAGTGGGCTTGTCTTGTTCTCGCCATTCTTTTCATTGACAGCCTGGACATAGTAGCCTCCTGCATCCGCCACTGATGTTGCAAGGATCACCAGCTGATTCTCCAGCGTTATGGCTCTGTTTGGGAAAGTAAAAGATTGTGCTGAAACCAGAAGAATGGCATTCGCTGTGCAGAAATTGTACAGTACTTCAGACTTGACAGAATCACATGATACTCGTTGGCAAGATGTTAGGCGATCCAAAATAACCTCGTTTCAAGCACATTCACAACACTTTAGATGTGCAGTGCTTCGAGGCTTTTTCTCAGTTTCGATCATGTAAAATGTTTATGGTGACATGCAAAAAGCTACAACATCTAAAACACAAACAGCTTAAATGCCTTTAAGAAGTTACACATAAAATAGCAAACAAAAGCAGAGGCAGACAGCCTCCCCCTGCATGGATGTGGGCTGATGGTCCCAGCACACACCAGCATGCTGCAAAGCTGGTGCTACTGGGAACCTCCTCAACAGGTGAAACTATTTAAAGGCTGATGCTCAGTAATGAGGAGGTCAACCAATACTGAGCTTCCCTGCCTGTCTTCCTCCTGTTTTAGGAAGGTATTGTTAACATTAATAATTCACAATTATTTGGCTTTGAAAAAGTGTTTTAAGGCAATGGGGGAATCATATTCCCAGCATAGTACACTGATTTTCACATACAGAAGCTGGCATAGGATATAACAATGAGAAGAGTGTCCATATGCTGTGTTTGTTACTCCTATCTCTTCAATTTCCTAATGTGGATATAAAGAACAGTGAACTTCTATAAGTCAGTAGATACCAATTGAAAAAGATCTGAAAAAGATGTGAGGCTGTATTTTCAGCTCTGGTGGTGGTACTGAAGTCAGTCACTGCACACCAGCTGAAGATCTTGTTTGCAGTATCTTTACTGATGATTTTTATTATACTAAACTGTAAGAAATATCTCAGTACAATTTCTTTTCTTTATTCAATGAACCTGTAATTGCTTAATTGACTTAGAAAATCAAAGGCAGTGTGATAGATTTACGGAGTGGGGATATAAAATGCAATTAATACGACATTTGATAAAGCAAATAAAGATAAAAATCCAATGAAGTGCTAATAATTGAATATTAAAAGACAATGCAATTACATTCATTCCTACAGTGGTTCTAAAGGATGCAGCGCTAGAAGGGTTCCTTGAAAATACTGAAACACATTTCAGACTGCTTTGGGAGAAGGTGCAGCCAGAGCTGAACATTCTAAAGCTGATCTCCAAATGCTGGTGAGAAGCACGCTGATACCACCTCTATCTGTGGCAAAATAACATTTGTGAGTGAAATGCATACACATTTCAAAGGTTATGTGAGCCTAAGTAGATTTGAAATGAAAAACATCATGCAGAAGGACTGAGCATAACTTCTTTATTCATTTATATAGAGGAAAATAATTAGAGGATAAAATAATAGTAGAAGACAATTCTTTGGGGTCATCAAATTCCACAGAAAGATTCGTGTTAGATTCAAAACCCCAACACGAGTTGTTGATAATTAAAAATTCTGAGAAAAGTCAAAGGTTTTGGTTTCAACTCCTAAAGACAGGCATGGGTGAGGCATGGCTGTGCAGAGGCCAAAGACCTGGAGTTCTATTTAGATTAAGAGCTGTGCTTATCAGGAAAATCAATTAGTCACGTTTTAAGGACTCATTAATGCCAATGTTTCCAAACCATCTGAAGATTCATGTCACAGCCCTTATCAGGGTTGCAACCATATTTTGCACAACAGCTGCACAGAGCGCCCTAAAATTGGCTCCACGCATTCCCCTGGGTTCACTGTTTGTTTTCATTGTCTGTTATAACTTCCACGTTATGACAGCACTGCACTGATGTTCGAAGAGAAATCACATCCCGGCTGCTCAGCTCACTGGCACGTTTGAGGAAGACAACAGCAGCAGATGGAGTGGACCTCTCAGAAATTCATACCCAGTACAGATTTTATGAAATATATAAATATTGTTGGTTGGTTTTTTTTTAAGTGATACCAAACTTAATCTAATGTTTTCAAGACAGAACAACCAGCAAGTAAATGAAGTAGACTGATCCCTTGGGGTTCCTTAAGCATAAGGAAGGGAGCGTTTTAAATCATATGTTTTGATAGAAGGTAACAGTCTCCAGAGCTCAGTGGAAGCCTGTAGGGAACAGGAGCCAATATATACACAGTGATGTGCAGTGTGTTGAGCAGCTACGGGGGCACCATGCCAGCATTTCCATGACACCTATGCCACAACAGCACCCGCAGACTACAATAGATGGATCTCAAAGTAAAGGCTTCAAACCCTGCCCGTGATGGACCGCCTGCCCAAATGTTCTGACGCCATAGGTGGGAAAGCATAGGAATGATGGAGATCAGTAATGTTATCCTTCCAGTTCTTCTAAGGATCTGAAGACGTAAACAGAAACCTCCTGAGTTTTTCAAGACTTCCGTTTGCTGCAGCCAGAATTAAGCACTTGGAAATGCTCTGGGTTTTTTTAATTGCAGACTTCTGAATTGCCCAAACACTTGAAAAAATGTGGTGCAAATATCTCTGAAGTTTGATCGAAAGCTTTTGGAAGTTACGTGAACATCAGGCTGAGCTTTTAGAAATAATGATCAATTTCTGAAGTGCCATGATTAAGGTATTTAAGACAATATTTTTGCAGTTAAATTTTTCTTGCTCTGAAAATTTTTCTTGCTCTGAAAATTGGAGCATTTATGAAAATACCAAAAATGAACTCTGTAATATCTTAAATAGGTGGATTTCATATTACAAACCATTATTAATGGAAAAAATGAAAATCTACTCTACATGCAGGTAATGCAGAGAAGTTGGAAATGCGTTCAGTATTAGCCTATCTGATTACACAATAAATAGATAGCACTGCATTACAAAAACATCACCAAATGAATATTGCACTGTGACCTTCTGCTGCCCTTTTAAAACTTTTGCTCCCATAGCACAGCATGAGCCGATCTTTCTCCGGGAGGCAGAGCCCACCCAGCAGTAGTGGTGTTAAGAGGAAAGGGAGATGATGGAGCACTGACACTGCAATTATTGAGACAACCCCCATGGAAATGCCCTTTTGAAAAAGGGCAGAACGTTGCAGTTAAATCACAGCTGTGCAGTGAAACCCTGACTCAGGGCAGTGCATGTGTGGCTTAGCAGTGAGCATTCCCCACACATGTCTTCCAGTTCTGAGGGGAAATTATTAATCACAGTTATTTAAATATATGCAAACAGTGCATGTTTTTCAGGACTCAATCACAGCACAAAATATTAGTGCGTCTGCTAGAGGACAACATGTCCATAGCAACAAAGCAGTAGGAGCTGACTGGATGCCAAGTTTATAAAACAGTACTCAGGTTTCATTTATATTATGACTGCAAATCAACTAAAAATAAAAAATTTATACCTCCTCAGCTGCTGAATATTGAGTACAGCCACACAAATTAATGCATTCGTTTTACCATCAATGCTAGTTCTTAGCATCACTTCTCTAACTACACCATGCACAACAAGTGGTTCTGGAAAGGGACTGGGATTTCTGGTCATGAAAGCAAACCTGGATTAAATAGGAGCAACGAAAGCAGGCGTGATGGCCCAGCACAGCCTGAGTACCACCCTGCAATGAAAGCAGCTCAGCTACTGACAGCAATGCACAAGGGTGACAGCTTGTTTTTGGCACATCTATTTCCAGGACAAAATGAGAGAGAAGGCAGAATTTCATGTTCCGAGCCTGGCTTCCCTGTTCTTTAGCACTGGTATTGGAGGTAACAAGACCTTGGTTTATGAAGGCTGCTGACATTGTGCCCCACGTTGGCTCATGGCCACATTGTGCAAAGCCCATCCTGTGTACAGTGAGCGGAAGGCGGAGACGGAAGCGGGTGAAAAATTGCTCCTGGGGAATGCTGGGTGATGCCCTGCTGGGCTGGGCATGCCATCAGGGGGAAACCTACAGAGCCTGCATCTGGCGTGTCCTTGTTTCACATCTGCATTGGTGCCTGTTGACTGTACACAGATTTCACTAAACTAAAACTGCAGAAAGAGTTCCAAATGCTCTGGGACATAACGGTTAGAATTCCAAAAGCTGGACATGCATTGAAATCATATCACAATACTGAAGTTTGCAATTCAGTGCACAAGTTCAAAATATCGTATGTGTAAAGGACTAATTGACTGCTGAGGTACAAGGCAGGATGTTGGTTTTGACAGAAGCTTTAGGAATGGCAGCATAACACAGATGTAATGTGAGTCAGCAACATGATTTACAAAAAATGCAAACCTCGGAACAGAGTGTGCAAGTCACAAAACCATGGGCAGACTCAGGAGGTAATGGAAATAGAGATAGAAAATTGACCCCCTTGAAAAAGAGAACGATGAAAAACCAAAAGCTGACATCAAACCCTGAACAGCAATCCAGAAAACAGTATATATGAGTGGACTCAAAAAGCATAAATCCAGCAAACAGAAAAATTACCATGTGTCTTCATGTGTCTCGGTGCTTACAGACAAGGCTGCTGCAAAGAAGTACCTCCAATTCAAGCAGAACCATCAAAGACTGAGTCTTGTTATAAAAATCTTAGCAGTTTGCCCTCGGAAAAGCTTATTTCTATTCTTTTGAGATAGAGGCTCCCAGAAGGGACTCTCAGATCAGTCATCCCAAACTTATATTTAAAATCACACCCACATCAAACAATTACTGGTCTAGAGATATAACAAAACAAAGCCCCAGATAATCACTACATAAGTGATCGTGAAAGAGATGTTTACAGCAAGAACGCTACCAATGCAGGAGCAAGCAATTACAACACCCAAGCAAGGAGCAATATTCATAAGTGCACTGCTTATCTTTAAATGTTCTTTTTCTCCCCGCAGATTTTCAGCAGCTTTAATTCTTATTTAATACAACTTACTTATTATCATACTCTTTTGACAGTTTTTAAAAATTACTATTATTAAATGTTAAGTGGCAAGACTTAGTGCAGCTGATAGAAGTACCTTTGTGTGCTTCAATTGGTACAAGAAGTACCAGTTGTGTGCTCTTGGGTGTTATCTTACTGAACCACGCTGATGAATGTTTGCCCCAACCACAACAGCAGTTCTCCAACTAAAGGACACCCAGACTTTCAAGATAAAGGATGCATCTCAGTCCACAACAGAAACCAAAAACTTGGAGTAAAATAAGTCAACTTTCTCCAGACTGCTCTTCATATAAAATTGTTACTGAATTCAAGATATTTGCATGTAAACAGCGTACCTATCATCTTTGTTTTATCACATAATCAGCACACTGAACTCCACTTCACTATCTGTTGCTATGGTCATAGCTAGCAACCACTGGAAGGAGGAATAGTGCAAAATTTAAAGCATTGCAGTTAGAAAGTATCACAGGTGGTTGATCTACACAGCTGGCTGACTCCATTGACAGCAAGCACAAAGACTATTTGTAACCATTTGGGATTTTATAGGCCAATTTGCAGATACAACTAGACATTAATATTGCTCCACTCTATGACATTTCTCCTGAACTGATAATTCAAGGTGTTGTATTATTTTGTTTAAAACACAGATTTTTTTTTCCTTTTCCTTCGCTGTGAATGGAAAAGTCCTATTATTAAATCGTATCTTCACTTCTGATAAAATATGTCAGCATAATGTTACGTGATATCATGGTTTGTAGTCAGGTATTAAAGAGTTTCCTGCTGAAGAATAGTATATCTTCATAGCATAGGCGTACTACTGAATAAATACAAATGTGAGGCATGACTGCAAACTGCACTAACCATAAAACAAATTAGCAGTAGCACAGCTCTGTCACAGGGCAATGCGCTGCAAAGGCAATCGATTATCCAACAATGACAGAAGGAAAACTTCAACCTCCAAATAGCATCTTTAACAGATAAATTTGGACATGCCATAACTTTGCCTACTTAGATGCTTCCAGCCTCTCTTTATTTATGTTTTTGTGTTCCTTTATCCCCATTTCTGCCATTCTGTTCTTGATTCCACACTCCTCTAATTTAAAATCGTCTCTGTTTTCACATTGGTTTGCTGAGAATATGATTTGACGTGGCTGTTTCTGGATGAGCATACCTAGTCTCAGGGACCCAGAAGTCTGCATCACAGCAGCTGCAGTACCCACACCATTTGAAAATAAGAATTCAAATCTCAGCTCAGTGTAAATTTCTCTCCGAAACGTTGGGTCAATTTTCTCAGTTGAATCTATGCCCATACTATACATCAGTATACTTAGAGCTGATACAATGCTTTGACAAAAATCTGGCTACAGTCATGAAACCCAATAGCAGTTGCATAACAGCAATGACGAAACAGCCACACACACTTGCCTTACAAGTGAGAAAATACATGAACAAACAACGTACAAGCATGTTGAAATAAATTGGAGAGTTTCATTGGATAGGAAAATTTGCAGAGCCGTAACTTACTACACACTTCTTTTGTGGAATAGCAGGAAATGTCAAGCTCCAGAGGTAACATCCATCACTATTTATATGTGTGAGCTCTCCTTTCATCAGTACCAAATCTTTGTTGAAACAGGTTGGATATGGTAAAAAGTAGCATGTGACCCAAGCATGAACCTCTGCTGCTGCCACCTGCACAAAGAGCAGTGGTACTGGGCAGCACCAGAGCAATTTATTTAGACAAGTTTTACTAGGAAAGATAATTAAAGATTTAGTGGCCTGAATCAATACAACAGCTACTGCTATCTATGTACAGTACTGCAGTTTGCTGAGACCAGCATTTTTGTTATTGCTGCAAATTCACAGTACAGTTTTATTGTACAATAGCGTAGAGGTTTGCTGTCTACATCAAAATAGGGATCTTGTGTACTCATTTTTACTTGCACACCATAAAGACATATTTTTGCTGCACACTGTGAATTGAGCAGAGGCCTGGGAGCCATGTATACCCAGGTTTTTGCCAGTGATACGTAGCCTTGAGTTAGTTATTTAGCCTTTTGGTCTCTATGTTCTGCCAAGAGAGAAAAAGGATAATACAGATATGTGTTTCTTTTTGCTGAAAATTTTATCAAGAAGCTTAAATAGTTAATACCTCTTGCACTCAAAAGATGTAGAGGATTATGCAAGTGCTAAATCTTAATGCTCTTTACTTTTCCCCTCCGCTTTGCAGTTTGACTGTAAGGCATTTTGTTTTGACTTTAGGCAAAACAACTTCTCTCCTACTCATTTTCAACTGCTTTAACATCTCCTGAATTATACAAACTGGACAGGTGAGCACTGCTTTCCAAACACCAGCCTTCTAGTAACTCATGGTCTTGTACTGCTTCCTTCAGCAGAAACCCCTCTCATTTAAATCTACAAATTTGTACCAAGTAGTTACACGTAGTAACAGACGTGTCTACCACAGACCCCATGGAATCCTGGTTATTACTGAAAATAAGACAGACATCTCAAGTCAGTTAAGCACACATTTCAATGCCATTAATGCAAACATTCTGAAGCATTTCAAGTTTGTGACAATACAAGAAAGAGAACTGTAAAGAAACACAGAACTTCTGCAGAACCCTGGAAGGACCATAAGTGGGCCATGCAGTGACAGAAAGGCAAGGCCATGTTGGATACGTCCAACCACATGTGGAGCATCCATATGGAGCCAAACTCTGTCAACTTTGGGATAGAAAGAAATAGAAAATAGCATAACATCCCAGTGGCATTTTATGCTGTGGTCTGTAGTCAAAGCAATTCTGCCAATTTCTGACAGTGTTGTAGGAAACAGACCAAATAAACAACTGGAAAATACTGTTCTATCACGAGCATGTTAATTACTGAGTTAGGTCTGTGCTGTGCATTGCTAATTTCAAAAATAATACATGTGGAAGAATTTCAGAAAATAAACACAATTTTCTAATAAATGAGGCAAACGTGGAGCTGTGGCACAGCAGAGCTGCAGAACTCTCCAAAGTGGGAAGTCATGGGAGGCTTCATAGAAGAGACTGAGCAGAGAGATGCAGCTCTACCTATCGTTTGATTTGAGCAGCCCTCCTTCAAATACCCGGACAGCAGTTACCTGTGTATAATAATTACACCTGTGCATAAAAAAAGGGAGGTGTGCGCAGAGGGAAGCTTTCAGCAGCTCTGTTTTTACTAAATCATACAATGTACTACAGTACTTCTGTGTTAAAATCTGAAACCCCAGTGCGTGCATTAACATCTTTTAAAATAAAGTGTTCTGGAAGATAGCCTTTAGAAGTATAGCTCCCTCCTGGGATCCATTTCTTTTGTATTTGAAACCAGGTTACAGCCCTCGACTTTCAAACTCATAAAGAAAACTTCAGCAGCCAACTAAAATGTAAATAACATATGATTGGAGGAGCAACAGGCCACATAGATTTTTTGCTTTCAACCCGGGTGGTGTTGCCAAAAAAAGGAAGATATGTTACCTATCAAATCCATTTCTTTTTAAATTACCTGAAATCAATACATGGGTGTGAGGCTTGCTGCTTATTTGACTTCTGAGGCTAATGACACACGTTTCCTTGTGTGGGGCAGCAACATATCTTCAGGCCTTCTGATTGTAAAGCTTAAGCAAGTCAGAAGGCCAAAGCCTGAGCAGTAAATCTTGCCAATCCTCTGCTAGAATGACAGCAACTTCTGCTTTAAAACAGTCCCAAAGGTAACGTAGAAGGCAAAGAACTTCAGCTCCCTTCCATCCCATCCTACAGCTCTAAGCACCACACTTTCCCTCTAAGGATGAGCAATACAGAGCATGCATCTGAGAGACTGCCTTGTTTACATTTGCTGGATGATCCATAAACACTACGCCTACTGAGCAGGGAAATGAAACCCCGAATTGTCAGTAGATGCAGTTTTGTTTCTTTGATTTTATGGCTACAATATGCTTTGCAGAGCATTTTTATTTTCAGTGCGGAAGAAATATTCAGCTGTGTGTTACGTGGCAAAAGAACTCACAAATCCTTGGAAGCACGCACGCGAATTACCAGCCCAGCTTATATTCCTTCTGCTGTGAGCAGAATGCTCAACATCTTGCCGATGCAAGTAATTCTACATAATAGTTAGACCAGAACAGGAAGCCTCTGATGCCCCCAAAGTCTTTACTGCAATCTGTCTTCACATATTTATCTCCCTACTTGCAGACATTTCTGCTGCAGAGGTTTTAGGGATTTGCTCCTGCAACGCAGCAAAACTCTGCTCCCTGAGAATCCCCTCATCTGGAGAAGAGGTGCTATTACCGAGATAATGGACAGTAGGCACAACAGTTCCATCACCTTTAGTTACTGACTCTTTTTATCCACTTCACTCCATAATGAGGATCTCTACTCGCTCGCATTTTCGTAACAGCAGCATCAGCCATCCCCTAATCCTACAACACATTAAAATCAAAAGATAGATGCAGGAAAACATTAGAACGCCCTTATCGCTTGGCTGCAGATGTATAAAGTTAACAGAGAAGATTGTTTTTTCAGTTGGAAACAAGCAAATAAATCCATTTACTTAATTTTCACCTTAAATAATCTTTGTAATTGTTGAGAGGATCCTTTGATTATTTCTGTAAAGACGGTGAAACATTCCATTATAGCTTACCTAGGCTGGAGAGAAAAAAATGCAATTCCTTCCTGTACATGCTTTTCCCAGGTGTATTAACACACTTCTTTGTATTCAAGAACCAACTTTTATTATAAGCTGAGTGTGTAGGGTACAGGGAGACAGAGAAAGAAAACAGAATCAACAGAATGCTAACGAGAAAGAAAAATGCAACCCCACGATCCCTTTAATTAGACGCACGCTTATATTTTGAACTTCCATATTCTTAGTGCTGCCGTTACATTCAAAAGATGGCCAGCTGAAATAACGCTCAAATAAACCCTTGCAGACTACTTTGTCAAAGGAAACAGGAGATAACAGGTTATTCTCCACAAGATGAAAATTTGACACAAAGGAGTGACAGAAAAGGGTCATATGACAGCCAGAGCAGTGAGGCCGATGAGAGCAATATGTGCCAACTTCAGAGCCAAGCTGAGAGCAGAGCTAACGAATAGGAGATTCAATAAGACAATTACATGGGATGCTCAGGCACATGTCTTGATTTCATCCTTATAATCTTTGCCTACAAAACTAAAAGCTAACACATGCATTTAGCTATTCTGCACTCCTTCCCAAAACATGTAAAACTATCAGAAAAGTTATCACCATCAGCAAGTCTCATTAACCTACTAACAATGGAATATTTCTTGCAGATTTGTACTACTTGGTCAGATAATTTCTCATTTGTTAATAAGATCCTTTACACAATAGACAGAGATATGTTTACATAGTAGCCTTCTGTTTTGTGACAGCGATGGCACATCGTGGAAATGCTAATATTTAACCAAAACAGAAGCTGAACCAAGGGCTATCACACTTCTTAAAGCTAAAACAATTACACAGCAATGCAAGCCCTCAGTTATTCAATATACCTAAGTCTACACATTAGCTCAGTACACTCTCTGCAAAGTCAGAGAGATCACTGGGGGACAAAAAGTCATGGCATGGCTCCTTAATTGAGTGCTTGTGTATGGGAATGAGCAGAAGAGAGGGCACACATCCGCACCAACTCATAGATATGGATCTCGGGAGATGTGTCAGGGCTGATTGCTGATTGATCCCTCTGCCAGCTGATGTACTGAAGTTCCTCCTTCAGCTCATTCAACAGCCTGAGGTTTTGAAGTAGATAATCCCAATTCTGCTCCCCAGCGCCTCAAATAAGCCAGCAGTGCCTACATGAAGATAGGGACTGTTCCAATCACAGAACCCCATTTCAAGGCCTAATGACATTGCTCTACAGGTAATCCCAGTGTCCTTTGTTTAGCTGGCTTCACCTAATAGGTCGTGGATGTAATGCACTTCCTCCCTCAGAACACAAGTTCCTGTTCAGGAATGGAAGCAGCCCCCACACTGCTGGCACTATCTCACTGGCTTCCCCTGAGGAAGCAGAGGGACTCTCGGTGTGAAGAACCTCCACATCTCAACAGCACTGGAAAGAGGGGAAAAATTCTGCACCAAAACCTAACGCTTCAGTAGTAGATTTTTTTCTGCATTATTCTTAATGGTGAGAAGCAGAATCTCCGATGCCTCGAAGATATGTCAAAATATTTGTTGGAAATTTCTATGGCAAGAATAGCTTTAATATAAAGCCTATTCCTAAGAACCCACGTTCTCTTCTCACATCCAAAGCATCTGCAGGTTTAGCAGAGGTGCTGAGCCACCTGCAACCCAGCTCTGCCCTGCACAGCACCCTGCTCCCAGCCCTGGGCAGCCCACACTGCTCCAACCATGCTGCACGTCCCAGCCCCACAACAAGCTGCCAGGGAAGCCTTATGGGAGCCTGCAGCAAGACGTCCAGGATAACGCTAAGGTGACCTGTGAGGATGGATGAGCAAACCCCAGTGCTTTGAATTTCAATGCTTTATTGCTTTAAACCATATCTCATCTATTTAATGCAGATTTAAAAGAGGTCCTTGAGATTGCTTTTAAACAAGAATGTACTTCAAGAGAAAAAGGACATAAAAATTGGCCGAAACACAACTGTAATTCCGCATGCCTAACATTTCCACTTTTGCATTATTTTCTGCAAACATTTGCATGTACTGCCAACAAATGCAAAATTATGCACGTTCATTGTTAAACTGAATTTACCTCCTGGGGTAAAATGGTGCAGAGGCCAACTGGTCTGCATTAAAACAACATCTGAGGCATTGTTCTATACTTCAGAATTACAGATATTGCCCGTTTTGCAAGGAAGTACTCAGTACTAGAAGACAAACGTGCTACTCTGAGCGTTACAACTAATAAAGCCTTTTCTCTTCCTAGCTGCATTTCATGTCCTCAAATCTCCCCACCACCACACAAAACAAAGCCCTGACCCTGCATCCCCACTATCTCTTGCTACCTCCATCCTATCCTCCAGCAGTCAGAGCAAATCCTCAGAGGGCTTCCAGCACCATGTCCTGCAGACAGGCCCACACACACTTCTCATCCTTTTCTGTATGCAATTTATCTATAAACTAGCTATGCACAGATATCTATAAAAGATATCTTTATATTCTGTATCCATAATGAGAAATCTATACTATACTTTAGACCTGCAAAACAAGTTTCTGTTTAGAGGTTTGAGTTACAGAAACTAAGCTATTGTTAATTTTAAAAGAAATAATAATTTAGTCTTTTTTCTGTGCCCACAGTAACTGCATTGCACTCTTTAAACAGTTCTTTCAAGAACTCCAGGGAGAAGAAAAATGTGTTACTGTTGAGGATATGCCTGCTCTTCTATTTAAGCTTTAAACTTGGCTTCCAGCAGCCAAATAAGTAGCAGGAAAATGGAAGGTTAAAAACTTTGCAGTTCATCTCTGCCAGAACAGTAAAAGAAAAATAAGATTGTTGAATAGCTGACAACGACTGCAGAATCAACACAGCAGTGATCTTCCTAGAAGCTGCAAAGGGCAAAACTAAGGCATCTGCTTAAAAGCTTATACCAACTGTGGAAGTCAGTATAAAAAGAGTAAGGAAGCCACAATAAAACATAATTATTACAGGAGCTATAATTATGGCATTATACTTTGGCATATTCAATGTTGTGCACATTAAACGTTGTACACTGTGAATATTTAATAATTACATGCTTACTCACAGTACTTAATGTCCTTAAAATGTAGGTATTTTTGGTATTTTTCAGGCAGTAAGAAAAAATTTCACACAATTTCTGTCATAAGGATCTTAAGTCGAAATGGACAGACAGCATTCTGAGTCTACTGCAAATTCTCATCTCAAAGCTTTGGAAACCACACGTTTACAGTCACTGCGTGGCAATTTTTGGTTTCTTTGAAATAATAATCCACCACCTTGGCCTCGATAAATCAAAATACAACCTTCCAGTAGTCAGTTGTGGTCACCAATGGTGTAATGCTCTTTATTATGGAACTGTAAGAACTGCTGATAAATAGCTGTCTCCAGTTACAGTGGTTGGAGTAGATCTCCAAGAAGTTTAAACAATTTGAGATACATGCAAACATTCTTCAGTAGTAACAAGCAAAAGATGTATTTCTGCAATAAGGACTAGCAGGAAGTATGATTCACTATGTGTCAGCATTGCATAAAATAGTGTAGTTTCTACTAAACTACTTTTCTGTAAAACATATAAAGACAGATTTTGGTATGCAATATAGAATAAAGGAGGGGGGGCAGGCACATCGTTTCCACTGTAACATAAAGATATAGGTGAAAAATTATTAGATTTTCCTACTATGCACTGAAGCTTTAGTTTAGTAAGTGCTGGCAATGGATTTACTGCATTCTGAGCACTACAACTAAAGGTACCTGTTCTTTATACTGGAAAAGACTGACATTTTAAAAGAGGTTATTTAAGGTTCTGTCAACAGCCTGGGTTGCAAAATTGCTCATGGTTTTGCTCAGAATTTGTCTTTTTCCAACTACTTACCTTGTAACCACCGCAGACTAAAATGAGGATAGCCTCCAAGACTGCAGGCTGGCTCATCATGTCGGGATGAGAATCTCGCACATCTTACAAATGATTTCACTTTAGCAATGAACTGCTGATGACTATTCTCAATTTTTCAGTTTTCCATCGCATTCTTAGTAACTTCTAGCAGACCAGACTTTCCTGTGACTTATGAGGCAATATTAAAGTCTTGTCAACATCAAGATACGTGACTCATATTGCTCTACTTTGTTTCCGGCATAGATATACACACAAGTTATTAAATGACCTTTGCTTTTTGTTTAGGAGAATAACATCAGTTTTTTGGTGCCTCATTACAGAATTTTCCAAGAATGAGAGGTAAACTGACTGGCATTTCATTTCCAATTTTCTTACCTTTCTAGAAAGTAGGCATGGCATTTCCTACTTTGTTTGCTTCTCAAACTCACATTCCACGTTCTTTCCTAAGGCTAACTGCTAACAATTCCAAGATTATTCATTAGGTTTTCAGTATAACCTAGATAAACATCATATGGCCAATTGATTAACAAATATTTAAGGTATGACATCAAGTAAGAGAGATGGCTACTTTTGTTATAAAGGTGAAATATTGCTTGTTTTCAAAAGCACCATGATGTTCTCATGTTTTTTATTAGTAATCATTTCCATTTTATTATCTCAGCAACATTGAGCATCTTGCCATTCTAGAGACCTGGAGAGCACTTCTCATTCTCAAGATGTGGTCTGTGGCCTTGGAAGGATACAGTTAAAAAGAAAATGAATATGAACTAAATTAGGCCTTTCAATGCGTGCCTGACTTTTTAAAACTGAGACTGAATCATGCTTGACAACCTTTCCCAGATGCCTCCATTGCTCTTCTGGTGTCTCTGAGCGGCTCTGCAATGGGTTTCTGAGAATGTGCTGCTGCTCCTTGCTGCATCTGCTCACAGTTCTCCATCCGGATGACTCCAATCTTTTAAGTAAAGTCCCAGGGTAAATCTCTGACTGTGAGAGTTCCTGAGAAAGCAATTTAGATGCTTGCTAAGCGTAGCTGCTGGAAGGAACAGATTTCTTCATGCCATGCTTCATAACACTCCAGATCAGGTCCGAGGGTATTACGAACCTTAAACCAAGGAGGGTTTTCTGCCTGTCTTCAGTGATTGCTGCTGATGAGAACAGGCTAAGCCCCATGTCTGAAAACCAGGCTCTCTCTTTCCCCACTCTAGGAAGTGGGGAAGGGAGAAGAGATGTGAATTTGTGATTGCTTTCTGCATTCATGGTACAACTGTGGTGAACACGAAAAAGAATCTGCTCCATAGCATTGCCTTGACCATCAATTTCTTGTGCTCGAACTAAAAAGCCAGTTGATGTTCTCCTTCACAGTTATGAAAACTATGATAACACTGATAAACCTTCATTGTAGCTATATGCATAAAAGAATGTCTGCAAAAAGCATGCACCATGGGAGCAGCACAGCCCCAGAACACCAGAGGAAGACTTAGTTGTTTGTGAAATTTCTTCAAATGATGTTCAGGAAAGTTTCAAATGCACGAGGAACAGGAATTCCTCTGTGTTAAGGACATGGAACACAGCATTCCAGAGCAACTTCATTGGCGAAACTCTTCAATTTGCCAAGCAGTTCTGCTGTCTGGGGTCACAAAAGTGGTATTTGGTTTGGTGGATGGACAGTTTTGGCAACACAATGAATTACTGTGTATTATTAGCAGTATTCATAGTGTTTGAGTTTATCACAAATCATTGCCTTCTGCTGATATCAAAAGGCTTGTAGAATAGTGGAATATTTTTCATATTATTTGGTAATGTGTGGACTATTCATAGAATCTGTACAATACAGTGCAATGCGTGTGCTATTCATAAGAGCTGCACAGATCTAAGTGTTACTTCATGAAGCACAAGCACTGCGTAACTTCTTTGTGCATTTCTGAGCACATATGTACTATCCTTGTAAATACATCTCTAAATGAAAAGGAAATAGAATGGAAAGATGATTTTTTAAAATCAGGTGAACAATAACGGCACCATTATCCCTCCTAAACTACCCAACTGCAGAATATTGCACTTTCCAATTAAGTACCGTGGCTGTTTGTTTCTGTAAAACACTCTCTTAAACTTGGCAGAATTGCATAAAAGTTATTTTAAAACTGTAAATCAAGAATGCAGTTCTCAAGCAATATCTCTGTTATCAGGGCTTTCCAGGAAGGAGATATATAAAGGGAGAACTAATTCTTAGATTATGCAGTGTGCTGATATGAAATCCATTTGATTAAATAAAAAATATGTTTTCACCAAAACACACATTTGATGTTTCTCCTTCTCTCAGTTGTGTAACTAAGAGCTCCAACTTGTTGCTTCATTCCAGCCCCTTTTATGCCTCTAAGTCCAATGAAAAAATCTATAGTCACCTAAAGTATCCCATTTGTCACTGCACAGCGTACCAGAGCCACTCAGAACTTCAAAGCATTTGGACAGACCAAATTGGGATTCCTCTTTTTCAAAAGCACTGGCTCCGTGAGATAAGGAAATCTTCATTAGCTGCTTGCTGTATGGGACGATGAGTCAATTAAGCAGGTCTAAATCCGTGCAACGAAGGGCAATAATATGAATGTATACACTAGATAACTAGCAGTTGTAAAACTTGTAAAACTTTCTATGCTTTAGATACAGCTGATATTAGAATTGGTTGTATGATACCTTTTTGTTTGTTTCCTGCAGTCTTTGCACTATTACTTTTATTGAATAGCAATGGTGTATGGCCAGAATCCAGACTGCCTGTTTTGTCCTTCTCAATGTTCTCAGAATGAAGGATTTGGATGAGTGTTTTTTATTTTCCGTGAATTTTTCTGATGAGAAAAATTCAAATGATGTATGGTAAACATTTGCATTCCACGGAAAGCATCTTGTGTGATAAGGCTGCTCTTGGTTTTCGTAAGTGGAAGCATTCCAATTCACTTTCTGGTGTTTGCAACTGAGCTGCTGAAAAGATAGTACTCAGAGATTCTTACTGAGGGAAATAAATTTAAATAGTTCATTTTTTGGAAGGGCTTGAATAAGTAGCTTTCTTATGCATTTATTCTTTCAAATTACTTAGCTTAATACAGTCAATGCCACCGTCCTGTTGTTCCTCTTTTAGATTTATTTTTAGCACCAACATACAAACAAAGGATTATGACTATAAAAAAGCATTGGCTGATTTAATTTGGGAATTAACAGAATACAATGTTAATAGTGGCAAATGGGAAGAAATTATTTTGTAAGTCACACACACAAAACAGAAGAAAGCCAAGCTGCATTGGAGAAGTTTAAATTGAGATACAATAGTGCAGTTCTCAGCTTTTTGCAATATGTATTAGCTTTAATAAATACAAACGTAGAGTGTAACTATTACAAATCTCCAGCTTGGTACAAAGCTGACTGTGTAACACTGCATGTGAAGCCTCCTGCAGAAAAAAAATAATACAACTTTGCAGTTTTTTTTCCCCAAAGGAATTATTGCTCCCATACAAAGATACTGTTTTCAGTTTGAAAACTCAAAGCTAAAGGACTCGTGTGTACCTTTAGGAGCCACTGTGTCATCAGTGCACAAAGGAATGCATCGCTAGGAATTTTCCATGGAGAAACCTATTTGTTATTAAGCATTACAGAGGAAGCTCACCTAAATGTGATATAAAAAGTTCTTCAGGAATAATAGAGGAGAGAAAGTCTCTTTTTTTCTAACATAGAAGAATTATTGTTTTGTTTCTGAATTCTGAACCTGAATTTAGTATCTAATAAAGACATAATTATTCTAAAATCAGAGTGAACAAGAACATGATTAATGTTAGGGGCTTTCTTACCTTCTTCTATTATGCATACAAGCCGACAGCAATATGCGTATGTATGCACTCTATATATGATTGCGTGAATTAATTTAATCCCTAGACAACAACACAAAAAAATGGCAAATTGCACTACAATTCTTGTCAAGTAGGGCAAACAGCAATTGTATCCTCTATGATTAAAGCCAAATTCTGGTTCTCCTCATGGATCCCAACCCAGCTCCGTTTGACACTGGATACACAAGCAGAATTCAGCAGATTCAAGCAAACTTTAGTAGATCTAAAGTGTGATACGCATACGAGCAGATCTTCTATTCTCTTTGTAAATATCCTAATGCCTTTATTATACTTTCTTTCTACTTTTTCTTTCTTTGCTCTCTCTGCTTCAGAGACCTTAAAACTTTTTCAGAAGTTCTGAGGAATTTTTTAGCAGGTGAGATCATTGCTGCAGGTGCTGTAGGCGTCCGCTCACCCTGCCTGCCCACCAGGATGGGCCCACCACTACACACCAACTCCGCTGTGTACACATCCCAAATATCTTGGCCCAGTTCTGTCTTTTTAATAAACAGTACCACAAGCATACAGAACTTGGTTTCCAACAGCAAGAATTGAAGTTGCAGCTATGTATGAAAATAGGATATTTAGTTAACAAGAGTTTTAATAGGACATTAAAATGCAGATATGATGGGTTGGAAATTCTGTGGAAGTTTTCCTGAAAAAAAAAAGTCCAAAATCTTGAAGGAAAGAGGTGGGAGACCTCCCACATCCACACGCAGGCACTGTGATGGATATTAAAGTGCTGAGGGGGATTCAATTTGAGGACTGGAAGCAGAAATATCAGGCGCGAGGGATTTCTGCACAGAGACTTGAGGCTTACAGATATCGATCAGAGCATGCAGATGAAAGGCAAACACATTGCAGGGCTTACAGACGAGTCAGAACGTTATTACTGTAACAAAACCAAGCTATTCGACTTTCCCCTTTTTTAATTAGGTGCTTCAAAAAGTATGGAGCTTACAGATTCTCATCTCCCAATCACTAACTGGAAGTAAACTCGCTCTTCACGTTAAGTGCAGGATTAAGCTCACTGCTGAATCAGCTCACCCTGCTCTGGAACAGCAAACGCTGCTGCAAATTTGGGAGCAACTTCTTACAGATGCAGAGGTATCATAAACCCTGTATCACAGCTCCCTCAGTTCCTAGGCCTTTTAGCTTTTGGTTTTAAGGGACACGATTAATGAACTGCAGTAAGTCGAGCTTTCAGTGTTACATTTTTTTTCTATTGCTGTTGTTTTGGAAGTAACTGTGCCTCGCCAATCCTGCCAGGAAGCCCCAGAAGGCCATCTGTGCTTTAGAAGTGTCTGAAAAGCAGAAATTCCTGCTTGATTCCGAAGCCAGTGGGTCAGGGTCACGCATCCTGGCAGCATGAAGAGAGCAGAGCTGGGACACCAGGGAGGCATTGCATCACCCATAGCCCATCCTGCTCCGTGTGGCAAGAAAAGAACTTTTTTTTTTTGGCTTTTCTTGGGTATGTACTATACCTTAGAAACAGAGAAATATAAGGAACTTTCTGGCACAGTGTTACTGCAGACAATTAATGTCCAAATGTGCTATGTATCAGTCCCTAAACAGCCCTTCTCAGCAGATTTTGGAGCTGCTTAGGTACTATGCCATTTCATCAATCAGTGTTTGCCTGAGGCACAGCACATGAACTTACTTAAATCGCTGCCAGGGTTCCTAGATCACTCTTTGGCTTCCTAGGACATTTTGGAATGATAATTACCCTTCAGTCACTAGCCTAGTTACCAAATCCATTCATACACATCAAAATTTATGCAGTACTCACACTACAGACAGCAGGCAGTTGCTATTGTGTATGTAAATTAAGTCTCCTAAGAACAAGGTGCAGGAAGAGAACATGGCTTGTTAGAGAGAATGAGTGGTGAAGAAGATATGGCAAAGGAGACTGAGTAAACAGCATTTTATCCAAACCTGACTATAAATTATCATTCTTTTAAGGGAGTATTTGACAAGAATTCCAAAAATGTCAGATAATTAGAGACAGATGCTCCAATTCCTGACTTTAAAGGAAGACAGAAACACTTAATACTTTGCACAGTCAGAATTTTAACCAAATCTGATATGATTGTACCATAGAAGAGAAACAAGAGGCTATGCTCTACATCTTTAATGTAGCTCTATTAAAATCAATAACCTTCTCTGATTAAGGGATGAATTTTTAATGGACTCAGACTTTGTGGTTTCCATGTACCTCCTTATGCAAGTTCCATTTACGTGCACTGCAATGAATGAATGAATAAGCTTCATAAACTTCAAATACCTCAAGCACATCTTAAATACTGAAAATGACATTGTTCTAATTTTTAATTTTAATTAAAAACAAACAACAAACTGTGCTTTTTATTCTTATTCACCCACTCATGCTCTATTGACTCAGAATGCTTGGACACATGAGTGCAGTTGCGGTAACCTTCTGGCACCACTGTTTACGACTGGATGCAGGGGAACCTTCAATACAATGATCTCATGATCACTGATTTCTGTTAAAATCACTTCTTGTTATTTTATATCATAATCTTCAATATTATATGTCCAAATATAAAGTCACATTTCAGAAACTAGAACAGTTTCTAGAGACCTACATTCTTCAAAATCCATAGGCGACATTTGAATAAGCAGTCCAATAAGAGTGGACAGCTGAGACATTTTAAAGAAGAACATCAGCATCTCTAATAAGCATTATATAAGTTCCAATTCCAAGGAGAAAGAAATATCCACAATTATTTAGTTGGAAAAAAAAAACCAACAATAAAAAAACACAAAACCAAACACACTTACAAGAGGGAAAAAAATCCAGATGTTTAAGGGAAAACAATTTTCTTCTCCACATAGCAAACAAACACAAGATGGCTTTTAGCACTATGTCTGTATACTTAAAAAGCTCTTTTTGTATGGAATCTCCAGAAACAGCTCTCACTGTTGAGTTATGTCACCATAATGTAGCATTTTGATGATGTGTGATAAAAAGTAATCACCCTACTTGATAACACAGTAGGGAAAATAGCTTGAGCAGCACTGAAGAGTGGTTCATTTTGAAAAATACTACAGTAAGGGAGTTTTATATGACAAAAAAAATTAGTGCTTTTATTTATTTTTACACATTATCTCTCATAGGTGTTACACTGCTCACCTTCTGGCATAGGCTAAATGCTATTATTGAGTTCACAGACATCAAAGTGAATTCAAACACATTGTCTCAGTTTATCTCATTACTCAACATTATTTTATACATTTAGAGAAACTCTACTAGCAAGCAACCGTAGTTCACTCATTTGAAAGATCCTACCAAGACCTGGTGCCATGTAATATTATTCCAGAATATAAGTAACAATTTCAACTTCTGGAGATTACCTTGAATTAAAAAAAATTCAATATACAGCTTTGATGCTATCAAAATCACCAGCTATGCATCACTTCTGATACATACAAAAGTAATTCATGTTGTTTCTACTTTTTGCCCCTTAGGATCATTTGTAATTCTTGAAACTATAACACAGAAGACAGATTTGACTACAGTATTCACCCACACAAGAACAGGGATTTATTACGGGTTCATTCCAGTCTTAATGTAATTCACTTCTCCAGCCTAAGATGGACAACCTGGGAGTCTTAACGTCTGTACCATTTCTAATCAAAATCTATTTCACTGATGGACGTCAAACTGCCTTGCAAGATGGATTATATGTTTATTTCATAAAAGTCAATATACAGAATAACTATGGGCATAAAAACAGAAAAGGGAAGAGAGAGAGAACATTAATATTTTAATGTGGTCTTTGTTACCTTGATCTTACTCCAAGGAATTCTATTAAAGGGTCATGTACTAAATGCACCTCTTTAAAACAGATGCAAAATTCTTGCCATTGTCAAGGACATTAACCTACCAAACAGATACCTCAGTCTAAGACCATTTAGCTACTATGCATTCATGACTGGGAACATCTCTCATGAACTGGTTTTAGTGGCAAAATTTTGCCAGTAATATGCAAGAACTGCAGCACTTTGAAGTAATGAAACCCAATGGACCCTTCAACCTTATTCCGTTTATGTTATATAATTATAAAGGCATTATTCTTGTGCAAAACGCTGTTCTAGGCCAAGAAAAAGATGCTGAAAAGATATTAACACAAAAGTATAGAAATTAAATTACATGTGCATATGCTACGATTACTATAATCAACATTAATCCTATTTTATCTCTGACACCAAGCTTTGTGAGACAAGACCGTATCTTGCTATGAGTGTACTGTGCTTAGTACCTTCTGTTTAGAACCTCAGACTGATATCTTGTGATGCAGCAATATCATTGCTCCATTAAATCTGCTGTAAAATACATAGGGAAAAATCAACGAAGAAGTAAAGAGAAAGTTGACCAATAAACTGTTTCTCTATATTACTATTATTTTTTTTATCTGAAAACCCCTGAAAGATTTTTAAAGCATTTTTAGATTTTTGGGATGTTTTATTTGTTTTGTATGGTTTCCACGTTGGGTCCACACTCCAGTTAATACAGAGGAATCCTGGTATACAACACTAGCGTGTATTTTTCAGAGTTTCAAAATAACAGCCTTTGTGTTCAGACTCCAGAAGATCTTATGGTTCCTCTGCTGCTCTTCACATTTCCAGCTGCTATCACAATGCTGCTATTTACAACTGGGAAAAAATAGTTAATAAAATTCCAAGTATTGGCTAAAGAGGGATTCAGACAGTACGGGGCTGTCATCTTTGCCTGCGCTGACATGGCGGAGCCATCCTTCTTTCTGAAATCAGTGTCCTGAGGGAAGTCAAATGACACATTTCCAATTCTGCCTGGCTTTCACATTCACACTTTAAATTGTAGACACATTTCTTTTTTAAGACAGCATGTGAATCAAGAGCAGGAAAGGACATATATGATCAGAAGGAATTGTCTCACCTCTCATACCTCAATTAATCAAATTTCCATTTTTATATCATGTCCTCAGGACCCTTTAAAAATGACTGAGCATTTGAAGGTAAAAGCTGCAGTTATTCCAAATGCATGACAACGTTGCAATGGTGAGATCAGTTTCCTGCTGCCAGTGTCATGCAGAATTGTGTTTTGCAGATTAGAGCATGAAGCAATTTGCAATAAAGAATGTATGTGTAGGACATAAAGCAAAATTAGTCTTTAATGTTTTTAATTCCAGACAAATATAATTCATGCTGCAGTAAGGATATGAGATGCACTGTGCCTGCAAAAAGCTCTATTTTTAAATGGGTAACACTAGCAGAGGGTCCAAGATCTGGAAGAATTAAGCTATGAAGAGACCATATAAAGGATTGGTGGTCTCATAGGAAAATCAGCTTGTAGGAAAGAACTTAGACATAGGAAAACATATCCTCAGACTTTCCCAAATAGCTTTGGAGAATGAAATACAACTAAATTTGGATAGCCCTTTTAAATGTGGTCTGTGGTTATTTCAGTTCCTTCTGTCTGGACTTTAGAGTTTAAGAAGAAAATGAAAAATAAGTGAAAAATCTGTGGATGGAATTTAAATTTTCAGCCACTGGATGATAAGGTGGAACCATCCTAGTACACACAACCAAGACGTATGTTTATATATATACGATACTGATATTTAAAAATACATTGAGACATATATTTGGATATTATGCATTTTGTCAAATATAAATACCAGTAAATATCCAAAATACCAACGTTTGGGACATGTAAACTAGATCTCTAACTCACCGTTTAAAAGTATATCATCTGGCTGCATTGCTAATAATTACCATGAATCACTTTATCTAATGTAATATGTACAGAACAGGATTTTTAAAACATAACATTTGGAAAATAGTGTGTCACAATGGCTGTACTGCTACTGGATACTGTTTCTGTTCTTAAATCCAAGTAAAAAAAGGAAAACAAGTGTTTTCCAGTCATAAATGTTGTTTGTGATCCAGAGTCTTCTTCCCTCACCACTCCCATCATCACATAAACAACTGAGGGGATCCAGTAAATATTTCAGCTGGCTTTAAGGTCGGTTTATGTTTGTGTGTGAATTCTCAGCACATCTTAGCACTCACCAAGATTTCTAATCAAGCTCAGCCAGACTCTGGAGAATGCTTACTTCAGATCTTAAGAAATAGTAACTTAAACTGACTTGCTTTCCAATGTTATGGTATACCATACATTGCAACTGTCATTTTCCTTTTGTGAGTTTGGTCTTGCCTGTAATCAGCACACCTCCAGTAATCTTATCAGCGTCAACCAGGATGAAAGTATTAACTAGGCTGAAACATGTCTTTTTAGACAGAGTTTCGTCAACTCTCTATGGTTTCCTATTGAATATTGTTCAGGTATTGGCAGATTTATGCCCAGTGTGAATAATGTGTACCAGCAGTAAAGGGAAAGACAGACCCAATAGTCAACCAAACTAGTAGGGTCAGGCAAACAGTTTTGAGAAAGCCAAAAAGCAAAAAATATACTAAATATACATATACTCTTTACTAATCACTTCTGAATAAGTTTGTAGTGGTAAATAAGTCACTAGAAGTAGTACAATGTGTTCAGAACTCAGTGGGAAGCTAAAAGATGCTCCCAAGCTGTAACAGCCAGCCTGGCTCAATGCACTGCTTAAGACCACAGTGCATATGGGGAAAGGCTTTAAGGACAGGAAGAAAAGGATTTTCAAGGCTGAAGTAAATATCTGTGGATATGACAGTACATCCTCCAGAGCTCCTGTTACACACTGAGGCATATTTTGTCAGCGGAGAAAAGCATATTAAATAAATGCTTTCCTGTTTTTACTCTACGCACCACAATTTTGGAGAAGGGAAATCTGGAGCAACTGGCCACCATTAGCCACCCTTGTGCAGAATACAGATCAAAATGGTTCAAAACATTTAATGAAACTAGACTGGCGTTTTCCTTGCACTAAAGATTGCTAATTCACATGGAAGGAGTTCTATTGCATGACAACAACTGCTGTGTGTGCCACTAGTTGGGATTTCAGATCTGAGAAAGTAAAACAGAAAAAGAAAACTTAACAGAACAGTCTTTTATTTCAGTCAGCCAATCAAAATGCATTCACTGAGTCGAAAAGCAAAAAGGTGTTGGGAATTGACTTTTCTGTGCATAAATACAAGCTATGAGCTTTGGGAAGCAAAAGCAAGAGCACAGAGTGTTTCCTAGGCTTTTGCATTGGAAATGGCTGCTCCCAAACAATTGATGGTCACAGAGAAAACCTAATTTTTTATTCAAATTGAAGGGAAATAGTGAAGAACTCCAGAGCATAACTGTAATGTAACATAATGCATTATTCAACTAAAGAAAAAAGCAACCTTCATCACATGTGGAATTACATATTCATTTTTCAAGTAAAGCTTTAACATTAAATTTAAGCTGTACCTTCTGTCTCATGAGAGCTCAGAACGATACTCTGCATTATCTGAACCCAAAAGTTCACAATTCTGATGGCACTTCCCACCAACCCCAACACCTTTCTGAGTACGAGGAAGGAGAAGGAGCGTTTCTCTCTAGTCTGCATTTGACTGTGAAAATTTAAACATAAAATTAGAAAGTCTTTGTAAGATACCATTCCATTCTCCGTGCTGCCCAAGCTGCTTCTAGCTCTTCTGCACAAAATCAGAGTTTAAACTAGGTCAGAAGACCTAAAAAACAGATGCTTAAATGTTTCTTCTCTAATGGTTTAGGAAGTAATATCTAAAGAACAGACAACTTTTCAAGATTCAGTGACAACATTTAAAGACCTGATAACTTTTCTCCTAGGGTACTTTTGTGCAAAAGAGAACCAGAAAAAAGCCTAGTTAACAAACTCCTAGGTCAGACAATTCTGGTCCTTTCTTACCATGAATTAGGTGAGGCAAACAGGAAAGCAGTTTGTGGTAGGAACAGATTCTGAAAAAGCTTTCATCAGCTGCACTAGGAAAAGCTGTTTGAATTTCAAAAAACATTTTTCTCTATCCCCACAGCACTTGCTAACTCTCTAATCTCAAATCTTTAAAATAAAACATCCAAGCAACGGGAGGACGTGCAGTTTGCAGGTAATGGTATTTGGACTGGATGTCGAAGATAGATCAGATTACCAGAGCGTGAATTCACAAAGCATTCAAACTTGGACGGATGAAAAATTAGTTTGCATATTTTATATTACGAATGCATATGAAATACTAAGGTGGGAAAGCTGATCTTATTACACAGCGACAGTACTTTCTGTGCTCGGAAAGTTCTGGTTAGCTTGCATATACAATGCAGGATGCCAGTCTTCAAGCACAGAAGGCTAGTTCTGTTGCTGAAAAGTACAGCAGTATGTCAGCAATATCAATCTCCGAGCACAAATCGTTGATATCTTTTCTACATTAGAAGCCTAAAAGATGCTAAACACCCACAAGCCCTCTTGAAGTAATGTCATTAAGCTATACATGTAGATTGCTTTGATAATTACGGGTTTAGTGTGTTAATTAACAATTAGCATATTTGTTCTTTGGCTTCAAATGATGAATAACAAAAAACTTTGTTCGTTTTCTCCTTTGGATTTCATATTTGATTGTTAAAATTTTATAAATAGTGAAAAAGTGCGATTATGGCAGAAAATGTTATAAAAGAGACAAAAGTGTGCTTTTCTCTCAATCGTAAAGAGCCATTCAAGTTTTATACCTCTATAAATGGAGTTGTATCACAAAAGTGTGAAAATTCACTGCTGAGTATAAAAGCTGAAAAGTAAAAACTGTTCTAACAATCCCATGTCTAGCAAGGAAGCAAACAGGAAGAAATACCCTGTGGTTCAGCAGCTGACCTGTCTCTATTTAAAGACAATTTAATGATTTTAATAAACTGAAGACTTCAGTAATTCAACCTCATTAGACTACCTTTAACATTACTAAAATATAGAAAATCTGATTAAACATCTAAATAAACAAAATTCAGTCGTGTGCCATTGGATCAATACTTTCAGATGACTGGCACAGTCCCAGTACAGTAGGAATTGGAATTGGAATCCTCTAAAACAGTCAGCAAAGAAACTCCAAAGAATTGTGTTCCTGTGGCTCCACTGAGTCTACCAAAGACAGAAGTAGTTGGGAACTCTTCCACCAAATCCCCTCTCTTTGCTTACCCCCAAAACTCTTCAGCGTTTTTCAAACACAAACAGCAGATGAACATAATTCAGTCCCTCCTGTAGAAAAGTAAATCTTTTCAATTTGGTCAGCTTAAGAAATCTTCAGTATCAATGGGTAAAATACTGAGATTTACTGCATCATGAAGTTCCCAAGCAACAATTTCATGCCCATCCATTTATTCTTCTGAAAAACTCTCCTGTATTAAATGTTAAATTATCTTTCTTGAATTTCAACTACTCTGAGTTTGGACACCTTTCTACCGCTAATTACCATTGTACCTGTGTGGCAAATGGATTTTAAAGCTTCCTTTAGTCACTGTCAGAGCAATATGAAAAGAATGCTGCAAGAAAACATGTATTTTTGCTAATTTGAAGAAAAATCCATTGTTATGCAAACTCATCTCTAACTCTCCAAACTCCCCAAATTATCATAACCTTCTATTCAACCACTAAAATTGACAGGGAAATACGATGCAAAGTCCAGACACGTTCCCAAACATGAACACCAAGTAGACTCAGATGCAAAACTTCCTGAAATTCTCCTGCATTCTGCACTGTATTTTCTGAATTCTGAGATGGAAGGGTACATTATAGTAGTGGTAAGTTTTCTTTTATATATTTCCTTTGATAAAGTATTACATATCAAACTTCGGGTTTTGTTTAGTGGTAGAACATGATGGAAGATCTGTCATGTGGTCATAAAATGCTGTAAGAGTGGTGAAAAAAAAAAAGTTAGCACAGTTTTGCAAAAGCTACCTGTTTTGTATATTTTTTTTGTCCATTCTGACATTTACCTCAAAAACTGATGGAGCCACAGATACCCATGCATATGTGTAGTTACTGGATCATTTTGTTCCACAGTGAATTCCTGCTGTACCAGTGCCAGAATATTTCAGCTGCTTCTGTTCACCTATCTGAGACTTCTGGGCTGCCAGTGCCTCATTTTAGAGTATTCTAAACTCTCATTTTCCAAAAACTCCATTTTCATCACCATTTGATGACAGACAACTTCAGTTTAGGATGCACAGAGAACAGAAGAAAACAGAAAACACAGTAAAATAGGAAAGAATATTCAAAGCCTGGGTAGCATGTTAAAAGGGAAAAGTCAGCTCCATAGCAGGGAACTAAGAAAGCCTTGTTTCTTCTCTGTTTCTACCTCCAGGCTGAGCACCCAACTGGATTCTCTGACATATAAAAAGGGCTTTAGCTTCCCTCTCACCAGATAAATTATTGGCCTCTTATATCCACCCATCTTCACTTTATCATCAAAACTTTTTAGAATTCAAGACACCTCTCCCTCTGTCAGCATTCACTACAATCAGCCAAGATCTTCCAGGAGCATTCTGGAGGGCAGGAGCAAGCAGTCTCCTCACGACAAAAGAGCATGGAAGTGGGACAGAACCAATGGAAATGGTAGACAAGGGGGAAATAGAAAGATGGAGCTATTTTCTTCCCATTATTATTTCTCAATCCTCTTTTGAGTGCTAATTCCAGCCTAGCATTCATTGTTTTCATTGCAAAAGAAAATCGATTTACTTCTTTTTCCAGTTTTAAATACTGTGGGTAAAACTATTTCTCCTCATTTAACTTTTTTGACTAAGAGATGCATGAAAGGGAGGTGAAGTGGAAAGCAATGATAGCTGATTATCCCTCTTTAACATTTCAAGCCGAGTGAATGCTTTCAGCCGACATTTATTCTGCAGTTCAGTACACACTATCAACTACTAATTTTTTCAATTGGTCTGATTTTTGTTTTTTAATTTAAAAAACTATTTATATCGACTGCAATGTATGAATAGAACACCATGCCTTTTCACTCCTGATTTATTTCCTACACAGCCATAGTTGCTAATAGGAACTTAAATCAAAATATTTACCTGCTGGAGATACTTCACAAAATAAGCTCATTTCTTGCCAATGTATATGCAAGGTTTTGGTCACTCAGACCCTTGGTTAAGCTTCTGTGAGTGACTGCACGTGAGATGCCCTTCAGTTCCCAAGGCAGTGAGCCACCAAACCTTCCTGGGCACTCCAGTTTCCTTGACTAAATTCCACATAGAAAATACTGCAGCTGTTTGCGTAATTCATTTTCATATTATTTCCCACTGTAGTGTACCAACCCTGCTTTATTTCATCATCTGAATATTTCAGTTTCACATATTTTGCTTCCCTACTGAGTTGCTTCTGTAATTTCCCCATCTTCCCTTTTCTTTTGCTGTACACTGCTTTCATGTTTCGTACTGCTCTGTCAGATTTAAGTCTTCTGAGTCAGTTCAGTCCCCTCTGCACATGTTCCACTCCTGCACTGTTAGATGCTCCTGTTATCGCTCTTTTGCATTTCTTCAGCCTGGAAATTAGGGATTTCATGACCTACACGGTAAGTGGTGGCTCTGGGCAGATAACTGGGATCGCTGAAGTACCACGGGGCAGAGCTCGGGGAACTCTGCTAATGAAAATGTTGCAGCCAACAATGCCATTATTTTCTCATTACACATCACAGTTTTCACATAGCTTATTACAGTTCACGCTGGCAGGTGGATGTGTTCAGTATGAACCACGTTCTGTTTACTTTGGAGACGTAAGTCCACACATGCCTGCCACTGACCACGGCTGAGTGTGGAAGGAGACCGGGAGCAGGAACAAAATCATAAAGCCTGGCTACCAAATAAACAGCAGACCTAACACCGCGTCTCTGAAGAAGAAGCTGGTGATGGCTCCCTGTGCTGCAATTCGCTTTCAAAGTCACAAAAACCCTTTTGAACTCCTTGTATTCCCCTGACTAATGCCATCATTATTTCAACGCTGGCTGTTCCATGAATCAGGTGCTATCTTGTCAAACGAGGCTCTCCTGCTTTCATCATCCTGCAGTTATTCATTGTGGATTGTTACCGCTGACAAGGTTTTGGGTTGCCTGGCTACCAGGTCATGCTGCTAGAGCTGCCGGTGAGCTCTGCAGAACCAAACTTTTGGGTGAGAAGTAAGCGAGGGGAGGGACCGTGTGGAACAGAGCTGCTTTATTCCCATCTGTCATCCTCCCTGCAAAAGAAGTTTCACGAGCTTATCTCAGAGGGATGCGGAGCGAGGAGCGATGGAATGCTTCCAGTGCCTGATTAAAATGATTCACTCTATAATAAGCTAACATTTCTCGTTTCATTTCTAAAAGCTTTTCTTCCTCACTACTTACAACAGTCTGCCAGGTTCCTAAATAGAAGGGAAAGATTAATCTGAGCTAAATTACCTGATGTGGTTTTAAAATTATTCTGACAGAAACGTAGAACAAAGTTTGCCCAAGGAAGCAAAGAGTGGAGCACCCAGCTCCTCCTGCAGGGAGAGCTCAGCAAGGAGCAGCGCCAGCCACCAGCTCCATCCCAGTTGGGGAATGCTCTCAGTTACCTCACCAACGTGCTTACCTCCAGTGGAATCATGTTTTTGTCCTGAATTTTCTTTATAGCTCCTATGACAGATGGTTTTCACAAATAAATGTTTTTGAGCCACCTGCCTCCCTAAGCTTCCCCAGGAAGTTTTTCTGTAAACGTGATATGTGTACAGAGATTGCTATAGAGGAGGTTTTATCTTATGCAAAGTGTTCTTTTTTGGAGCAATAACTGAGTTTTCACTTATAAAGCATCATTCTTCATTCAGGTGCTGGAGACTCATCTCCTTGCCATAGGTTAGGGAGTATTCTGACAGTACAGATGTTGACAATGACAGAATTAAACTCTGCAGAATTCTGCAATTCCATGCAGAGATCTGTGATTGCACTCCCTAAAACAAGTGGGGTTTTTTTTGTGAATGGCTCTGACTTTCAAGATACAAAGTGTAGATCTCCAAACTTTCTAAGAAATATACACCAGAGAAATCCATCTCAGTCAATGGCACTCACTCTCATGTTGTCAGATAAAAAGGTTTCTCCTAAATAATACACTTCAGCAGCTTGCTCAGGCATATCAGTTGAAATATTGAAGTTCCTTGAAACCCTACTCAAGCCTTTAATGTTTTAAGCTAATTTTACATGGGAGCCATCATCTATCATACACAAGCTTAATGCAAGATAGACTTAGAAAACAAATTTTTCTTGGCTGATGCCCTGATAATTTTGGGCAGGCAGGTTTTAAAGAAGTCATGAATACCTCCTGCTCTTAAGTGGAGCAAACGATGCCTGGCCATGCTTTTATAGTTAATCTAGTCCATTAATTAACAACAATCTTCTCCATGCCTCCAAGAAAGTCATTAAACACAGCAATTAAAAAATACAGATAAACACTCTTGACCACATCTGGTGAAAAGAAAGATGCCAGGTGGGTGAGATACTATGCAAGAATTTAAAAAAAGAAGAAATAAAAACGTGCTTTAACTTCCAACCAAGCAAACAAAACTGCTTTTAAATCCTAGGTATCGTAAGGAAATCAGATTGACTTGAGATTCAAAATGGAGGAGCGTAGGAGCAGGGAAGGGAGGAGGTGAAGGGATAGAAAGGAAGAAAGAGAGCTGGCACGAGGTGGAAAGGACAGAACCCAAGAATGAGATGATACAGCAAATTAGCTGAAATAGAAGTGATTTTAAATGCATTAATATGAAGAAATTATGAGAGACTTAAATTGATTGCTTTACTAATCTCAGTTCGTATTGAACACGTAGTTGTTTACAAAGAAATCATTTTATTCTTCTCTTTTCAGTAAAATATTTCCTAGCTTTCATTCAAAAAAGAGATGTCAAAATAGGGGTTTGTGTCAGAGTTTATGTGCTTAATACAATATATCATGAGTCAATGGAAAGAGATTGACTTCTTCCTCCCAGGTCTGCCATATGGTTGGAAAACTAAAAGCTAAGTAGGGAAAGCAGCGATGAAAACCTCCGAAGTGGAGCAGTACATGTTTTCAGAAATGAGAGGAACTGGGGAGGAAGAGTATTTAAGAAAACATAAATATCAACTGACTTAGTGCCCAAAGTCTTAAAGAATTTTTTCAGTGTGGTCCTGTGACTCGAGTACAGCCAGAAGACTCCCTGAGACCCCAACAGGCAATGCTAATAAGCATGCTGCTTGCAACAATTTTTAACATGTATTTTTAATGTAATCCATTAGAACCACAAAGAAATAATGTATTAAAGTGATAAGTCTGTGCATTCAGTAAATAAATATCAAAGTGAAAGTCATGAAAGCTTTAAAAGAAAAATCCAGTCAGAAAAGAAAAAAAAAAGGAATTTAAAGCCCTTGAAGGAATACATCACAGAAAAAAATAAATTGATCTACTAAATTAATTAAGTAAATTGATTGTAAAAATTTACTACTCTATGCAAGTGTAAAATAAGTCTCATGGGATGTAAGTTACCAGAGTCAATCTGAGCCTTTCCACCACGAGAAACTGGTGAAGCACCTCATAAACTTTTTCATCATACTGCAGAAGAAAAATAAACCCTCCCTATATGCGCTAAATATCTCATATAATAATCTGCAAGTAACTTCCTGCACTGCTTGTGGCTGTTTCTAGCTTGTCCAAAATAAATAATACACATAATTTTTTCAATGCAGTTTTGAAAATTATGCTACACTACCTGAAAATTCCTTTATTTAAAGTATCTACCTATTCACCTCCTTTTGGTTTACTCTTATTCATCAGAAATAACTACAGTTTTAATCTCCTAAATTTAGCAGTTTTGGGAATGAAGCACTTTCCTACATTTTCCACAGTAACCTTTAGAAGAACTGCCAATTAATTATAACTCATTTCTCTTAATGACAGACCCAGCCATTTCTAGAGCAGCCACAGGAGACCACCTAGATAAGTCTTCCAGGGTAAGACAGGACAGCAATACGTAGATTATTCCAAAGAGAAATTTGTCTTATCACACTTACAAAAATTACCTATAAAGGATGTGTCAGAAGCTCTTCTCACACAGAAGTGTCGGAATCTATTTTTTCTTTCAGTTAGAAAAATCCACCTAACCTAAATCTTCCTTACAATGAATTAAGCTGATTTTTTTTCTTGTTCTATCTCCTTCCTCTGCCAGTTGTACAGAAAAACCAATCATCGTCCACTTAGTAATTTAATATGCCCTAGAAAATGTTATCACGTTCTTTCCTAATCTTCTGAAACAAAACAAATCCCATTCCTCCATCTTTTCATCATTTGCCAGTTCTTCTGGGCGAGCTGCTTACTCCAAAGTCTCAGTGTCACATCTTTGAGGAGACATCATCTTTTTCCCACTAACCCGGCAACAGAAACATCGAAAGAATTTCCAAGTTCATAAAGAACTGGCGATCACGAAAAGCACTTCAGTCAATGCTCCTAACAGATATGCTAATTAACAGAGATAACCAGCCTTAATCACTCTAATTACACTAAAGATTAAAGGTATTTGGAATTTGACACAGCTTCTTCAATGTATCTCTATTACATTACGGTGACCTTAAGCAGCAACCTGGAACGTTCCCTCTAAGGAATGCTTAACATAATTTAACTGCAAAGTTTAGAAGACAAGATATAAGTAAGAAGCCATCATAGTTTTTATGATTTCTTCTCTTGTTCAGTACTGGGGGGAAAAAAGAAACCCTGTCAACTCTGGTAAAGATCAAAATATTTCTCAGACTCGCTGACTTGAATTTCAGCTCCTTGTTATTGATTCACTGAATGCGCACGTCAGGCCAGCGCAATGGCTTAGAGACACAGGGGAGCTGGAGGCGATGCTAGGAATACGCAACCTGCTGCACCTGGGGCACTGCAGCTTGACTCCTGGCACTACCTGCCACTGTGGCATCACGTGCTGTGAAGCTTCAGTGTGACAGACAGCAAGAGCATTTACAGGAAGATGGAAGCCGTGTCTCCCAGCAGAAAGGACTGAGTTCAATTAAGGCAGTTCAGTCGCTCTCCTAAAGATGTTCCATTCCTTTCATTACTCAGAAGGTTCCGGAGAATATGTTGAAACGCTGTCAACAAAGGCAGAGGAACGCCTCAGTACAGACAATTTTTGTTCATTTGAGGGCTATGTAGCCCTATTCATAGCTCTCACTGTTCACCTAGAGGTATTTCACTTCCTTCTCACTGAGTATCTGACATCTCTTTTATAGGAAGGCCGGCCCAACAAGGTGATTCTTAATTTTAGAGTGTCTGAAATCACCTTCTGTGCTGCCAAAGGTATTTTATTTATCAGCTTTCTTGCAAAAATCTCATTACCCCGTTTAGATTACAACCCCTTTGTTGTCCCTATTTCTGATACTGAGCAGCATCCTCCCTTTGACCTTCTGTGCCAGAGCTTTACATGAAACCACCTGATTAAGATCTGAGGTGTGGAATGATGAAACTGTGACCTATAAAATATAATCCTCATCCACTTTTTTTTCTCTTTCTACATTAAGTTTTGTTTCTTTTCTCATTTCCACAATAATAAATCCCATGACAGGATCACAGTCTTATTGATGCCAAAAGGTTTCCACTGTAAAGAAAAATAGCAATATAAAAATGCTAAGATGTCAGTAGAAGCTGGAAGGAAAACAATAATAATTTCATTTTAATTGTTACCCGCACATTGTCTTATAAGGTCAATTTGAAATGCTTATATTTAAACTAATTAACCAACTTTCGTGTAAACATTGTATTTGTTCTGGTTTTGCATTCAGAGAATAATAGCTGAAAATGATAAGGCAACTGCAACTTCTCTATGCTACACAAATGTATACCAAGACAAAGATATGCATGGCTGAACAACTGCAGGAGAAAGAAATGGTGTTGGAATCCTCTCTGCATGTTGTAGCTATAGCAGTAAATAAAATAAAAACATCTAACATTTCCCAGTATCCTTGATGCAACTCTGATGTTAGTACTGAAAAAAGCAAATAAAGTTTATTTCAGATAAGAATTAATAACATGCCTCTTGGCACTTTGACCCTAACTGTGCCTTCAAAGTGGCTGTTGCGTGCTGCCATGGAGTATGCAGCCACCCTCATGCCCGAGCACTCTGCTTCCCAAAAGACATCACATAAACTGAAAGAGTTTAAAGGGAAAAAAAACAATCACTGCCAATCACAAAAAAAGAAAAAAAAATAGCCTCCAGCATTTTCCATCTGCAGCCATTGCCTAAAATGACTCCGACGAGGAAAACTGTTTGCTTAGCTGTTATTGCATTTGATCTAGAAATCAATATTCTAGGTTCCAATTGTGAAGGAAACCAACAAACACTTCCATTGTTGATGTGTTTATTCTCCAGAATTCATAAGGATATCTTTTTTGTTTTTTTTCTAAAAAAGACAATATTCCACAATGAAGTCCCAATTCACAGAACCTCACAATAAATATGTTGGTCTAAGTCTCAGGCTATGCATATAATGTATTCAATTAATTTGAATTAGGAGCTGTTGATTGATATGATAACTTTAAAAATCTCAGATCAGTCTGAGCTCCATTCTAGAATACACGTTATTTTCCACAAACAAGTTTAGTATCTTTAGGTACAAATCAGAAGTTAGATGTAAAGCGTAAACTGCATCCACTCAGATTTAGTTCAGTTCCTTATGGGTATCTCACCCTGCTCCATGTGAGGTATGCAAGAGTATAAAACGGCTGTAATGAGGGACATGCACAGGTGAAGAGAAAATTGAATGCCTGGTTAAATAATCTAGTTCCTTCATTGTTTGTTATCCTCCTCTTCCTCAACCAGCTTCTTAATTGCTCACTTGCTCAAGCCAGCTTGGTAACAGAGCACATCTTCACCATCTGTAATAGCTTCTACTTCTACAAACACATGCAGATGCTTGGATTTAGATTTCTTAATTTATTTTAGATCTAATTCCTCTTGAGATTTGATTCAGTTGCCTCTAAAGAGGCACCTAGCACCGTGAGAGGTGATCTGGGACATGCCGCTCCCAGTGCACGGGGCACACTGGAGACCTCTGTCCTGGAGCTGCAGCTGGAAGCAAGTAGAACAGTGCAGACTGTCTCAAATGGCACCAGACGGTACCTTCAGGCAACTGACTCATGATTTGAGTCACTGTCAGCACTCATAAAACCAGAAGTTGGAGATAAATGGCAGGAGACAAACTGATAGCTGCTTAGCAGATATACTTCTAGATGTCAGATGGGGTCCTGCAACCATCAGTGCAGCAAGTCTCACCCTAACAAAGTGTAAAAAAGATTCTACTAGTAGCAGAGAAAGTAGTTACACTGCCATCGTTTCTAAATGCTATTATTTAATTCAGTTTTTAGGGGGTCTTTTGTTTGTTTGTTTTTTTTGATTACATGCTATACACGTCTGTTGGTACCAAAATTAATCCATATCCTACTTCCATGTAAACTTTCTGTTAACAGGCAGGTAAACCTGTGAAGTATGTCTCCCAGCCTCAGCTGCATTGTTTTGCTGGGTCAGAAAGTGCTTTTATTCTATCCTCTCGCTTGTTTAAAAAGGCCTCTGGCTTGAACACCCTTGTGAGTTAAGTAATCTGTTCAGAGTTATTTTCCAACAAGACTAAGAATTTACTGTTATTTTTTCTTGCTGATGTTGATATAATCTCAAGATGGGAATTGAGTTAATAAGAGAATGCTGAAACACACACAAGTAACCTAAGTTAAATATATCTGAACAGCTACAGGCAGCAATAAAAGCATACAAAACCACCACATGCCAGAGACACTCCAGCACTCACTGGGTGCAGCTGTAAGTGCCTGGCAGGGTGATGGCTCCTTCTGAGCTCAGCTGAACACACCACTTCTTCTCCCTTGCTCCGAGGCCGAGGTTATTAAATCACAGGTCTGCTCTCTACTTGCTACAAGCTCAGTTCAAGCTTATTAGCTCAAATCTTACCCTGTGATTTAAGCTAGGAAGCACTTGGAGAGCATTCTTCTGGCCAGCTCTGCTCTAGGATGACGGTCTCTAGCTGAGAGGTGACACTGATGCCAAGGTGTAGTAACTTCTTGAATTACATCAACCTATTGAAAGTGAATAAAGCCTAAGTCCTAAGTGACCTCATTACATTTTTCTACGCAGTCAGTGTCTTCTCTTTAACACAAACCTGGGCAGGAATGTGAAGCGTGTCTTCCTCTGAGAATTCATTTTTACTTTTGGAAAGCTACCCACGAGAAGCTCAGATGTAAACTTCACTGCTGCAACAATTTCATAAAAGCGACCCCAGAGAACAATCCTACTTTATGACATAGTTATTCACACTGAGTGCCCCTTCGGTACACAAATCCTGAATTCTGCAGGGTGGTGTTAAACCACAGTGCTTTTGCACAGAGCTGAAAACACTCCATAGCCCACAGTGAGTGGCCATCAGATAAAGACTGGCAACTGCTGTACAAGTCCTTAAAACTAGAAAGTTAATCTTAAAACTGGGCTGGAACTGAAGTTCTTGGTGCAAAAAAGTACCAAAATGTTCTTAGAAGATGTAGTAGTATGTGGAGGAAGCTGCTGCTCAACACATGCCCACCAACTAGCATGCCACTGAAAACAAACACAGTAGCGTCTTCTGAAGAATTGAAGCACTTCCAGAGAAAGGCAACTCATATCTTTCTGGACCAAGTACGTGAAATATGAACTTCTGTTAACTCCCATTATTTGGCAGTACAAGTTGGCAGTATTAAACAGGTATAAGACATGGATTTAAGGCATAAATGAATAACCTATATAGCTTACTATTGTGATTTTGAAGTCCTGTTTAAATGCAAGCTGTATTCTAAACCAGTTTTCTCTTTTCATGTTAGAAGACACCTCATTTGTGAATGGTCAAGACACCAAGCCATCTGTTCAAGGCTACTCCAGTCCTATGCCATAGTCAGCTATTCTCCTGTTAGACATAACTACAACTTGAGAACTATTATTTGATATATGTTAGCAGAACAGTACTTTGAATTGCTTTGAATGCAATTCTGGGCTCTCTTCAACATGCCTAGCCTCTTCCTTCCCCCAAGTGTATGTGATAAATAATCAGAAAAACTTCTTAGCACTAATATTTTATCTCCATAATCTTTTACTTAGCTCATCCAAAGACACAGTGTCTAGCTGGTATTTATATTCTTGTGAATTCTGTCATCTTATTGTTGGAGATGACAGTTTGACTGCAATACATGAAATTTATCTACATAAAGCCCTTTGTGAAGATGAATACGAAGGTGAATCTCAGTTACGAAGTAAATTAAAATATCCTGCATTTGAGTAGAATGGAATCGTGACTGAACATGTCAGAATATGCAAAGAAAAAAGCAAATCTATCATCATGACAACTGCGAGCTTCGAAAGGGGCTTCTTTTCATTGAATCACTTTACTTCAACAATCAGAAAATGACTATGAGGGAAGAAATTCCCCAGATAGTAAATACTCTGAGGACCTGATAAAATCTAAACCACGCTGATTATATCACACTGTCCTCTAAAATTGCAGAAAATGGTTGCCTTCATCTCATTTATGGTTCCTGGAATACCACATCACTTACACACTGGCCTGTATCAGAATGCTATCAATTTGGCTGCATTAAGGAGGCATTCAGTTTTTCAAATCTATCAACATCCCCAGTAGAAAAAGATAAACAATTTGTCAATTTGGAATACTCTTCCAGTAGTGCTGATACAGCTACTGAGAGTTTTTTAATCTTCATACACGAATTCACATTCGTTTATTTTTATATAACCATATCAGTATAAGGTGCTGGTTGTTGTAATTGCTAGTTGTAATTCCCCAGTGTAAACGTTTCTAAAACAGAGTGGGTTACCCTATTTATCTTAAACCATCTCCAGTTACGCTAATCTCCAAAAAGCCACTTCACTCTATTTACGTTGTCATCTTAAGATGACACATTTACAATTCAATTTCTATGGGATGGATCACAAATCTTTCAGTATACGGACAGATGATCAAAAGTGACAAATTACCAAGGCTTAGAGAGCCTCCACCAGTCATCTGAGCCATGACAGCTGACTGTGTATATCCTCTTAGTCTGCCCTATTTAGCAAGCAAAACATATAAACATATCTATCTTCCAGGTGGTCACTGTTTTGTATAACTAAAATAATTTAAGCCAACACATTTTAATTTGTAACTGCAGTGAGCAAAGAACTAACACATAATACATATCATTCTATATTTCTAATGAGAACAGTCCTTTTCAAGCGATTCTGGTTCTGTTCTTCCTCTAAAAAGAAGCATGTTTCCAGCTTTGGACTCAGAATAGCTGATGGGATGCTGAAATGAGAGCTTTTCAACAGAATTCAGAGGAGTCAGAGAGCGCTTCACCACAGGTGCTGCTGGTTCAGGGCCCCAGGCACACCGAAGAGCAGAACACTGAGCACTTCGTTCCAGAACAAATAATAGGTGGATGTCAAATTAGGTCATGGAATGGTGTATCCTGAAGGATGCTGAGCAGCCACTGGAAGACAAGCAGCCCTTGATTATGTCATGGTGTTAATCTGCCTGCAATGCGAATTGAGGTTAAGCTAACGGCTCTTTAGGGGAGGTTTTTGCCCTGTATCTTCAGCTGTACGAGCTATCTCAAACAACTCCTCAGCCACACAGTCTTGAGGGGTTTTGTGCCTGGCATGTCAGGGAGTTAACAAGACCAGCCATAACTTGAAGGACAGGACTAGTGAAGAGAAATTTCAAGAAAGATATTTTTAACATAAAAGCTTGCATTCTGGAGACCCGGTTGATAATCACTAAACAAAGCCTGCAGCTGCTTTTCTGCTGTGGGCAAACTCAGTGCAAAGCTTGAGGAGAGAGCTCAGTGCATAAAGGTACTTTTAGGGGAAACAGCGTGACTGACAGAAAACCTGGAACATCACTACTCAACCATCAAAATGATGAGGAGTCTTACAAGGATACTCCATTCTTCTTTTGACTTAGCTGGAAAAAAGGAGCATAGGAAAGCAAAAATCCATACAATTGTATGTAGTAAAACAAAAATATGCCAGGAACTCCCTGAAGAACAGAGGTTTTTGCTGTTTCCTCCAGGGTGATTGCTTTATATGTGATCTGATGCACATGACTCCCTTCTGAGAGGAAAAGCGATTTATGGACCATGGTTAAAGACGGGCAGGGGAAGATGAACTGAAGAAATGCTGGATGAGAAGGTGAAGAGAAAAATTGTGGAAATAAAGGAAAAGCAAAGTACAACAGACATATAAGAATCAATAGGAAAGTAACAAGAATTCACATTAAAAAGGCTGAAAAATGCAGAGACTATTAAAAAAAAAAAAAATCAGCACTGGAAACGAATCCTGGAGTTTCTTGCTGTATTTTTCAATATTTTCCTATTAAGTTTTTAAAGCAACATCATCTTTCATTCTAATTCTGGGCTTTTCTCCTTAGATTCCAGTGAATCCTTCCAAACAGCTTTTCATCTGTTTTAACTGGATGAGAAATACATCTCCCATCATTCTTAGGCAGTTGCTTACTCTCAGTTCCTTATTCCTGTAACCCTGTCACCCTTTCCCTTCAAGGACTTTCCTGTATCAGAAGAAACTGAATGATAATTAATTTAGCACACTTATCACATTTGTACAGGCTAGATACTCTCCAGATTCCTGAGTAGGAATAATTCTGCTCTCAACCAAGGCAGACCCACCATTTTCAGCACAAGATTAAGGATGTGCTATTTAACAAGTCAAAAATCTTCCCAGGAGAGTGAAGGAAAAAAAAAATTAGATGAGATGGCAAATTGCTCAAATATTTTACTGGATGTTCTGATTTTTTCCTCAGCACTATAATTCTCTGTGACAATTTCAGAATGAATCTGACTATAACGCAAACACAATTATTAAAGTAATTAGATAAAAATTCTTCCTAATTTGTCAGACATTTTGGATGCAAAGAGAAGGTGTAGAAGTCCTCTATATCCAATATTAAATGGAAAAATAATGTGAACATATCTTAGAAATTCCATTTCCTCATCACCTGACAATTTAACTGTTAACACTTGCAAAGGGTACTTGGATGAATTAAAGCTAAATTCCATGCTCTAAGAACAGAGCTCATACATTCTGCTACTGTACAACAACACGTAATACTATTAGCTGTGTTCCCCATTTAGTGATTCTGATTATACGTTAGATCTGTACACACAAACAAACAGCAGTCATGTAAAATCAATGCAGCAACAAGATTCCCTTTTAAATGAAAAGTATCTCAACTCTCTTTTGCCAAGCAACCGAGTGCTACTTTTTCCTCAATGTCTATTTATGATGCAAGCTAAAATGAAAAAAAAAAAATCAATGCCCTTCAACAGAGGGAAGCATCAGTGCCTCTTTGTAACCACAGCAGATGAGCGGTTCTTGTTCCTTATCATAGCCATGCCACTTCTGTAAAGCTTAAAAAACACATTCCCAGGCATGTCAGTCAGAAGAGGAAACGTCTTCAATGATCCTTCCCTAGGAAAGAGGTTATAAGAGCTCTCAACAAACAGTTCTTATGTACCACTCACAGTCTGAGAAAAATCTCCTCAGATATTGATTGGTTCATTTGATTGGAAAGTGAAAAGTAAAAATATATAAACATAGGTGATACCACTAAAAGTTACATGAAATGTTAGTCCTGCTATTTTTTCCAATCTGTGTTTTCGTTGAGCCTGGTCATCTATTTAATCTTTATTTCTTAAAAGGGTTTTTCACAGGCTGATTGAAACACAGCAGACTTTGAGAAGGGTAGAGATAAATTTAAGCATATTTCATTAAAAAACAAAAAGCATTCCTAAATTGCTGCATTTGAGTCTTAAAGGAAGCCACAAAACATACACATCTGATCCTAATAATTATTTTTTGTAGTGCCTCATGCTGATGTTAATGTTATAAACCAATCCATGCATGTCTGAACTCCTGAACTACTTAGGACCGTTCATAAAACTGAATTGTAGCTAAGATTAAAAATAGAATCATTTCACAGAACTTTCAGCAAAATCACAGAGTGTAAAACACTGACTGAAGAGTTAATTTACAGTATTACAGACAACCAAATGAGAAGTGCCCATGAGGGCTTTGAGACCATCTTCAGGCCATGGAAAAAAAAATAGAATACATTTTTTTGCAGCCCTAAGTTTATACCTGAAACGTCTTTTCTAATCTTATTGTTCATTTCTAATCTGCATTTGTAAATGCAGATAATAATAATCCTCTTTGTTTTCATTTTGCAGCTACCATCCTCCTACTACGCTATACGTCTCCAGGTGTCAGTGGGTATTCTTTTTTGCTAAATATCTTTTGAATCAAAACCTTTTTTTATACCGGGCCCTGATAACCATAACCTTTTACACTTTTGCCATTATCGTTGGCTTGGGCCTCCCAGGAACAAGAAGTGATGACACTCAGCTGGAGTTGGGTATCAGACAAGCAGATGCTATGGAATTTTTTAAAAATAATTTTGCAAATGTACTTCATTCTAGCTGGAAAGTAAAATGGAAAATTTATAGTCCGTTTCCCTCTTTTTCTTAATATTGTGTAAGCACATCTTAAACAGATTCAATTTAATGTTTTATAAAATTGGATTTTGACTGCTGTAATTTCAGATACTTAATTGTAATTACAAGCTTTGTTTTTAAAGAAACTGTAACTCAGTAGACACAACCTTCCTCCTGAAGAAAACGCTATGTATAACATTGCCCTGAAACTTTTACCTAATGATAACCTTGAAACCTCTGCTGCTCCTCAGTAGGAAACAAAGACAAGTCATGGAAGTGTTAGAAGGATTCAATAACTTCCTTACAGAAGTGGCATTTTGTTCAGCTTTCTGTTGTCATCTGAAGAAGGTGGATCCAAAAGTCAACATTCCTAGAGTTGACATCCAAATATCCAGGAAACTGCTAGAGTTCAGAATCTCTTCAACCAAAGAAGTTCATAAACTGTATTAAGATACAAGAAAACCCAAGAAGACCCAAGAAAGCTAAATATGACCATTCAGTGCCTTTTTTGATGATTCATGAGGCATTGCTATGGATGTATAGTTAATCTCCCTCCTGGGTGGAATATCGTTATAACACATTAATCCTTAATCAGCTCGACTCAGTGATGATAGCACAGATTGGGAAAATGCTTCAGTTGGAGTATAGTACAGCAAGGGAGTTCAAGGAAGTTCTTCCACCTGCATTAGTAAGGCTTAGAATTTTTGCTGGCACAGTAAAGTTAGCCACGTTTAAAGGCATTTCTGTTTGAGAATAAGGCATGATGTGCATGCAATTCTATCAGCAGTATCTGTATAGTGACTGTTGAACCCTCACTCTGAAAGAAAGGTTGGTTTAAATGATTAAAGAATATCTATTTGGGATACAGGTATAAGCATTCCCTTTTCACAAACACACTGATGTATCTGCTAGGAGATTCTGCCAGCATAACACCCAGGAAACCTCTTGTAACTCAGTGCTTTGGGAAATAACTTAGGAGAGATGACAAAAGAAATAGAAGAGACACACATTGCCCTCTTTCTGAATAAAGATTTGAGAGTCAGATGAATACCCTGAAATTCAAATTCAAAAAGTATTAACATTTTTTTCCTTTCAGAACTTGTATCTGCTCCACCAGTAGCAGCAATGGTAGAAGCAGTGAATCCATTAATTAAAGTTTTTAAAATGATGTTGTCCAATGGGTCAGAAGAAAATCTATATAAGTTGCTAAAAATGAAAGGGGTTACCATCTTCTCTCCTAGTACCCATTGTCTTTGAGCTGGGTCAACACAGTACTGGGGGGAAGAAATTTACCTTGCAAAGTCCTCTAAACATCATTACCTTTGGCCAGGACTCAACTATTTCAAATGTGATTGTCATCTGAGTTTTTTTTTCCTTTTTTTCTTTTTTCTTTTTAGTAAGGGAAATATAGTGGCAGTCATATAAGCCTTCTGGTTTTACTCAGCTTTGAAAGATTTGTTAAAAATTAATCCATTTGATGGGGTCCTTTAACACAACTGGAGTAAATTACTAGGTAAGATTTCTGTTTAATTCGCACTATCACATGGGTCATACCTATCTATATATCTAATTTCATGGCAATTATTCCAAATACAGAGCACTTCTGCCTATTCTTAATGAGTATTTTTAGTTTGTATTTAATAGATTCATACCTTGTGTAGTTTCAATTTACTCCTGCTGCATTTTAAAGCTTTTGCAGTGCCCACAACTAATAGCTGACCTTGTTTCAAAGTAAAGACTGAACTCTCCCCATCACAGGCACCAGTTTGCGATTTGTACAGAGGAAACATCTTTTCATGTAATTTGGTGGCACATCAGTGAAGACTGTAACAGCTTGAGATTCTCAGTCCATTTTTATTGAACAGCAGAAATTGAGCAAAGTAGGTCAGCATCGTCCCCCCATAAGGTTTATCAGTAAGTTTCCGAAGCGAAAGCTCAAATGGCACATCAAAGCCTCACCTAGACTGACACACTCAAGGATCCCTCTAGGATGTGCTTCCTTAAGAACAGCTCTTGTTAGGTTCCATGGGAGCACAAAAGAAACACTACTGCTTCCTTGTTGTTGTACGTTACAGCTCCTTGAAAAACGCTATTATTCTCTCCAAAGATTGTAATTGAAAGTTATAAGTTATAAAAACTGATTTATTCTTGCTGAAGGACTATTTAAAATGATCTGAAGTAACTGAAATTTAAAGTTTAAAAACCACTTCAGTAGTTCTATCCTCAACATTTATTTAAAAGAGGTTTAGAAGAGAGCAGTATGATATAATTTAAAAGTGAATTCAACAGTTGTTTTTGCTCCCTCAGAGAGCAGTTACCGCCTGTCATATAATTAAGTGAATATGTCAGTGACAGAATACACAAAGCAGCAGGGAGTACAGCAAAATACAGCAGCGCCTTGTATCCATAAGCCTTTTGGCTCGGCACAGCAAGAAAAACCTGTCTAATATATTAGAAACAGAGAATTAAAAGACACGATCAGAAACACAAGAAATTGCAAAAGGGGAGTTCTATCAGCACACTGCACGCTGGGTGTGAATCAATCCAGATGATGCCCAGTGAATTTTATGACAAGTTACAAAACACGCTGTACACTTGATCTCACATAAACACTTTATCTCGCATAAATTTAGAATTGATAAAAGTCAGCTAAAAATAATAGTGCACCTTGAAGAGCTGTGTTGGGTGAAGAAAACGTTTGTGCAGCTCCATCCACGCTGAAGACTTCACAATGGGCATTATTTCCATTATGATTTTTCTACGGTGCCATTTATCCCCATGTTCTGTAAATAAACTTGTTGAATCTTATTCATTGTTTAATCTGTTGTTGAAATTTCTGAAGGAGATTCAAGAGAAACGCCTTCCTAAGCTTAGGCAAAAATTGCTGAAGCTAAAGATGGAACTCCAGCATAAAAGTTAGCATGTGAGCACTAAGTGCTCTTCAGGAGCAGAAATATTCCTTCCTGGTCATGGCAGGCAAGATGAGCTCAGTGACAGAATACTAAAACCCAATCTCCAAAGCCATTGATTCCCCCCCACCTATTGCAGTATTTGGGAAAAAAAGAATATATATCGAACAAACATACTGTTGATGAAGGAAATTAAGGTACGTTTCCTCAGAGATGAGCTGCTTTTTCACCACCTGTGTTGAATTCCATCATCCAGAATCCAAAAGCAAAGAGCAAATTTTGGTCTAATTGCTGGGTTTGACACAGTGGTGCTGCGTGTGTGAGGAGATTTTTCTGGAAGCTTCCAATTATCATGGGATTTTGCTTAGGGATTTTTTGCACCGCTGATTAAAGATAATCATGAAAATAAACCTATGGCTAATAATTGTTGAAGTTGTAATATATTGAGATGATTATCAACTTAATGAAGCTGGCATTGAAATACATTTTCCTGATCTGCTTACTCTGTGCGCTGTGTCTTCTAACTGAATAATACGTGGTGTTTTTACTCAGTCTCGGTAAATAACAGACTGATCCCTCTTGTTTACAAATGACAGCAAACAGTTCCAGGAAAAATAATACAACAAATAAGCACAACATGTGCTGTAGGAATCAGTCGTTTCAATCTCAGTAAAATAAGCTTTATAGAGTAAAGCTTGTTTCAACATACTTAAAATTTGATGCTAATTTGTAATTACAAACATAATTCTGAACTACTTACTAATTCAAAACAATTTTGGGTGGAAATTTCATATGGATGCCTTTGTTTAAGTGCAAATCCACACAGATTGATTAAGAAAGTTGAATCGCATACAACTTCTGGGGAGAAATATAAAGCAAGCAGTAAAAGAAGTCCATCTTCTTCCTCTGATTTCAATGAAGATTACCATCACTGAGAATCTTTTGCAATGTGTTTTTTTGTTCTGTCTTTGTTTGCTACAAATATTGAGGCCGTGGCTCAAAGTTCCCCAGTTATTTAGGTGTGAATATCTCACTCAGTTAAAGGTGCTTTCCAGAGCATTCATAAGAATTCTGTGGTCTTAAGTAGATGCAGCCAGACTGGTAGAACTACCCAGGATCCTCTTGGTGTTTAAACACACTAAGTGCTAATTCTTTTAGGACAAAGGATCAGATAGAAACAAACAATTTTAAAATAAGTAAAGAAAAAAAACCACCCACTACTAATGCTCTTTTCCATCTGCAGAGTACTCATCTGTATACAGATGAAATTAACTCCAGAGTTCTGCAGATGATGTCTGCAGCAGTACCCGGCATAACTGTAAAATCACTTCGGTTCTAGATGCTTATAAATACTAATTAATCCTCACAGTATGTGAAGCATATGTGTAAGTATTAGCCTATGTCCTGAAGCATGAGGTTTCATTACCTTAACCATTACTTTAACGTTAGATAAATGCTAACAGTAAGATAGAGTGGTCTACAGACATCGGAGGGGTTATCTACAGCTGGAGCATTTGATATCAAAGTCTTCCAAGAGAAACGATATTCCAAACACTGAGTACAAACACCCTGATTTAATTCTACTGAATATGACACTGATACAAGTAATAACAAAGAGAGAAATACATTATGTCTTTCATGATTCAAACATCTTGTGCAAAACAGTATTTCTAATGCAAATAGCTGCAAATGCTGTTCCAATTGCCAAGAAGATAACTAAGATGCATAGTTAGTTCTGAACAATCCTAACATTTCTATAATTGGCTGATGTTGAATTATGAATTGTGATATGGCAAAAATGCCCAGGACATAGCAATCTTTACTTATTCATAACTAGAGAAGACTACAATTGAACAAGGAAGGTTGAAAGGAAAAAAAAAACAACAAGTATTAAGTAACATAAAGCACAGTGCGTGTTTTGAAACAATAATGAAATTATTCATAAACCAAAATGGCTTAGAACAACACTGATAGGAATTAAGTGGCAACTAAATCTGCTCTTCTGGTTTGTTCTATTTTGAGCCATTCTAGAAAGGTTTCCATTTTAATTCTCGTGTTTACGATGCCACCAATTCTTGGCACTGCATTCACCCATGTTAAAATGCCACTGGTAGCACAGATTGAGGCTGCCTCGGGGGAGCTGGGTCCTTTGCCCTGCCAGCACACTGCAAAGAGACCCAGAGCTCTCATGGGTCAGGGTGTGGGCTGCAGAGGAAATACTTCCCTGCTCTGAGATTCCCACACCCGAACATACTTCATGTTCTGCATACCTCTGCCCTGCACATCTTCCTTCCCTGTATGGCTAGCACAGCAAAATGATATGGTAAATACAGTAAAATGATGCATGACAGGTGGAAGATGAAAGAAATACAAAGAAGTCCTTCTTAAGTATAACTGTACTAAAGGAGCGTGCAATGGTTGGAACAGAGAAGATGTCAAAATGAGAATGCAAACCTCCAAAGCTCACACCAATGTTCTACACTTAAAAATGTAAATTTAAAGAAACCTGTTAAAATACTAGATTTTATATTAGCATTTATAAAGCACGTGTTCAGAGTCCTTATCATAATTCTGGTAAATCCCTTTTGCAGTTTAATAAAAGATATTCAACACCTGCATGTGAGTAAAGATCCAATGGATTTTTTATTTTTGTTAAAGTCTTAGAGTGAAAAAAATGCCACCCTTTGAAAAGCCCTTTGATGTTACACAAAGAAAGGCTTTATTATTATGTTATTTCAGAAGGATAAATGAAGCATTAGGGAATTAAAGATTTAAACTATTAGCAAATCATCTGGCATCTGGCTGGGAAGCTTAGACCTGTTGTCATACTGTTTGACCATTTCACATCGTGCACATGCTCTTTGTATTACACTATATACAAGACAAAGCTATAATATGATGTGTCATTTTGGCTCTTGGTGTAAAACAATCTGCCTGCTACAAACCCATCCCAGTCAAAACAACAAAAAAGCACTGCATTAAATGAACATACATATTTTATTCAAAAAATGATTACATTCTGCTACTGGTAGGTGTGAATTTTATAAGACCAGATTAAGTGAGAATTCCATTGGGTACATCAGGCTTCAGAGCTGATGTCAAAAATCTCAGGGATCCCGTAATTCAATTACTGCCTTCCCGTGAGCAAAAGAAAATTCTAAAGGGTAATTCCCAATCAGCAAATTTTCTACTGATTAAATAATTTTTCTTTCATAAATGAAAATCAGAAGGAATAATATTCAGGATTCTTATTCACCCAAGTATACCTCTATAGTTTTTATGAGAGAAAGTAAGGTGTATTTCGCACACCAATTTCTTCCCACTTCGTGCTTGGTGGTTTTTTGCTGTTGTTTTGCTGGGTTTTTTTGTTTTGTTGGTTTTTTTTCCCGTTCTGGAATTGCTTCCTGAATAAAAGTGGCTTCCCAAAGAGGCAAGAGGAGGACCTACTGATATTTTACCTTTATGAATCCTGATTAGTGAACCTTCAGCACCATAAACTTCCTTTATTTATTGAAATCAACGCTGACAGTTATGGATTAAAAGCTATCAGGCATTAAAACATTAAACTGTCACTTCTCTTTATCTCACCAAAGCAAGGAGATCTCACAAACTCCCTGGTTTTATTAAATTATCAGTGACATGTTAGCTTATATCTTGGATTGGAATTTTAAATCATCAACATACAGTAAAGGCCATTTTTCAAGAGCCAAAGGTATTTCCAGTTCTGTTGTTGAAAGGTTTCTTAAAAATACACTAATTTACTCTTCAGATAATGCTGTTGAAACTACAGTTGAAACCACTTTGGATATGGGACAGAAATAGTTTGTGACAAAGCATACAACCAAAGATTTAAAGCCTAGACCGGCAGCAAAGCTAGAATTGCATTTTCATTTTGCCATCATCAGAAGTTAAATGACACAGTTACTAGAAGATAGATAATTTATGAAAATTTGTCCAAGTAAGATCCAGTAGCTGTCAAGGGGAAGGAGATATGCCTGAGCTGTGAGCAGTCTCAGAACTTGTCTGGGGGAGATAGTAACAGAGAAGTTTCAAGGAGCTCTCAGACAGAAGCATCAGGAGGATTTGAGCCCTAGAGCAGGAGATGAGCTACAGTCTTAGGAAAATGGCTATTCTGGATATACGACTTTGGAGAGCAGAACCATTGGGATAGATCACCAAGGGACAAAAATGTACCTGACATCTTGTAAGTGGAAGCTTCCACCCACATGTTGCCTCCCCCAAGGCAAGTCATTTCTCCATTCTCTTTTATCACAATCCTAATTAAAAGACTAGCAATGATGCTTTATGGAAATGTCCCATATTGACTGCATACGTTGGAGATTATTGATATTTTCTCTCCTTGACCACAACATTTGTTAAGTTGTGAAAAAGTAAGAATAAAATTGTAAAAAAAAAAATAAATTGAAATGTACATAGATTTTTTTTTAAGCGCATTGTGTATGAGCTTCTCATTGCAATATCTGTTGGGTAAACAGAAAATGCAGCTGTATAACAACCACCATTGAAATTTGTAAGTATACCAATAAAGCCTGCGTCTTGCGGCTGCTAAGGCCAGTCTCAGTTCCCATGGAAACAGATGATGGATTGCCAAAAATGTGTTTTGATGTTTAAAATAATCAGTGATTCGAACTAGTGATTATTATGAAAGTATTGCATTTTTCTTCCAGTGAAGAAGTATTACACTGGGAGTAGGAACAAGAACGCATAGCAGCTGGCAGACAGCAGAAGAGATGTTAAAATTCTTGCAGACGGTATTGGTTGCTGATGGACAACGGCAAATGCAGTTTTTATTGGAAAATTATCGAGCAAAATCTAGAAAAATTGTACTTTAAAAACTAAATAGCCTACGAAATTTTGCAGAAAAATACATGAAATGTTGTTGCACAGATCTTAGCTTCAATGCTTTCAAGTGCTTTTCCCGAATAATGTCTCCTTTGTATCTCTAGTTTGAGAATTCAAGTAGCTGGAATAGATAAGATAGAAATTGCCAGAACTTGTCTACACTAAATCTATAACCAAAGATCCTTCCTCTCTTGCTTTTTAAGCTATGCTTGTGTTGGTCGACTATGCATCTGGTTCCAAGCTGACAAATACCCACCACAAAGTCAAAATGATGCCAACTGAGTTGTACCACTGACAGATGGGTATGGCCAGAAGGAGGAATGTCTGGGAGAGAAGAGGTGACATGGAGACAGGGATGGGAGTTTGGATTAGGAGGGACAGTAAGATTTGGGAGGAAGAAATTGAAGAAACAATGAGACAGCTCAAGGAACAGGGGCAGGGGTTCCCCTGATCTTTTGGGGAAGCTGGCTTTTGTTCCTATGTGGTTTCACATAGGTGGCATGAGTATGGGCCACACTTTCAGGACAGTGTCATTCCCTCTCCCACGTGAGCGGAAGCTCTAGACCAGCTCCCAGATCAAGTCTTCCCAATGCTTCCCCATCCACCCTCTCCCTCTTGTAGAGTTTGGGACTATTTTGCCAGGCCATGCCAGCTCGCGAGTTCCTCTTTGTCTTCCTTCCTACATCAGGTTGGACAACACACAATCCACTTCCCTCCCAGCGCCCTCAGAACTCACACATGCTCCTGCCTTGACTCAGCTGTGGTTTCCCTCAGTCAGTCTGACATTAGGTATCAGCAGAAGGGGAGAAGAGGCATGGCCCTCCTCCGCCATTTCCCTTCCTCATCCCTTCCCCTTGCCACTGCTGTGATGCCAAGTAGGCTGTCCCTACTCTGTCCCCACCATAGTAGCACGATTTTAGAGGGTAAGGCAAAGGGAATGATGTTGAGCAAGCAATGACTGTGGTCACTCAATAAACAGATGCCTTATTTGCCTATGGCTAGTACTGCTCCTGACACGTAGAACAACTGATTCATGTAATGTATGAAAATAGCTACAGACATTTAGATAAATAAAAGGCAGCGCTTACATACAGCAGAAAAATTTGCTATGAATATTGGCTGTTCGGCTATTTTTTCTCTTTTAATCACAAGATGCCTTTAAAATGGTTTCACCAGAGCTGAAAATCATCCTTCTCACACAGATCAGACGGACCCCACGAAAGCTCAGACAGGGCATTTACAATCTATTTAAATTCATTTGGAATCTGTTAGAGGAAGGCCAGACACAAAACAGCTAAAGATTCCACTCACAACCACGGATCAGAGATAAGCCATAGGCAGGCTGCCAGCTCCTTCCCTTCTCTGCAGCATTAATTAACGTAAGGTCTGCTTCCCAATGCTTCCCCCTAAATTCTTTAAATTCAAGTTGAACACTGTTAGCAAACTAGACTTGATACAAATCAACCACAGAAACCACAGCGCAGCCCCAGAGTCCAAAGTTCTGTGTTTTGTTTTTTTTTCCTGAATAACAATCAACACAAAAATAAATCTGCCAAAATTATAGGCTTTTAAAATTATTCTACATAAATTAGAATCATAGAATCATCTGAGTTGGAAGGAGCCTTTGAAGACCATCTGATCCCACTCGCCTGCAACGCACAGAGACACCCATGGCTCCATTGGGTGCTCAGAGCTCCGTCCAGCCTGACCGTGGGTGTCTGCAGGGACAGGGCACCACCATTACTCCAGGCACTCTGTGCCACTGCCCTCAGCATGAATAACTTTTTTAAAAATATCCCATCTAAATCTCCCCTCTTTTAGTTTTGAACCATTTCTTTTTGTCTGATCAAAGCTGACCCTGCTAAATAGTTTGTCCCCTTCTTTCTCATAGTCCTTCTTCAGATACTCCCGGGTCTCCCCAGAGCCTTACAATTACAAGCTTCCATGTCTTCACACCTCTTGTATATCATACAGAAACCCACAAGAATCATGAGGACAGCCAGCACTTGTTCATTTCTGCGTAGAAAGAAAATAAATAATCCCTTGTAGTAAACAGCCAGAAGTACTGACAGATACATTTTACTTCAGTCGGTTTTGATTAATAAAAGCTAATTGGTAAACATAAGACATTACCTGCTGCTATACTTGATAAGTCACTAGCATTTTGCATCTATTTCCATAAGGAGATAGATATGTGAGTGGTCATAGGAGATAAATCTTTCACAGGGATTTGTGAACAATTGCCATTAATTAATCATAAATATTTTGTTTTATTTGGTGCATTTTCTCTTAGGAATGACTGCAAGACTTCTAAATAGTCTTATCTTGTTTGCATATTAAAAACTTTCAGTTTGTAGATAGAATATTTCAAGGATGAACAGAAAAAATGTTTTTCCAAAAGAGCACATCAGCTGTTAAGAAATTATATCAGAGATCTCTCCCTGATATCATAATTAGTTCTGGAAATGGAGCAGATGCAAGGAGTGAGCCCCAAGGTACAACGGCAATGAGTCTTCGTATCTATCCCCTTCTAGATCAGATATGATTTTTAGAAAAATAGTTCAGGTTCTCTTTCAAAGAGTAATGCTATTAACACTTCTCTCATAGTGCATATTTTTTTTCAAACTGCATTTGTCCCCAGAAAGCAAAGGACTCATAAATCAATTTCTTACTGCAAGCAGTGATAACTAAATCATACTTAGAGCAAAAAGGTTTCTTTCTAGTGACACTTCCATCCATTCCCCATTGTTTTACAAATTCTAAATCTATGATTAATAAGCGTAGTGACAGAAAAAATGATTTTGTTCTTTAAATGTGATCATCTTAGGAAAAACAATATCTGGTAGTCAGATTTTTCTCTTAGTGATCTTTAAAGTTTCATTGATATTTACAGCTGGTGAAGATTGTGCTGAAAGATACCACAAGCAGCTGAGGCTCAATAAAACACAATATTAGTTCCAAGCATCCACTCTCTTTTCTATCAAAAAATATGGATTTTGCAGTGTTGGTATAATGGCAGCAACTTCTCCAGGTTCATAAAAAAAATCCCTCCATGTTTTGTGCTCTAAATTTGTAATGAAACATATTGGTCAAATATAAAAATGTGCTTTGCACCTCAGAGTGTGTCTCTTGGGAAGAATCCACTTCCAAAAGCGCCTTAAAGGCATGTTTTTTGGCAGCTTTTCTCCTCCTGCCCCACTTCCACACTGTGATATGAGCAGTGCCCATCAGCACACAGTCCCCAGGTACGACTCAGTGCTCCTCTCCCTTCCTTGCCCTAAAAGTTAAGAGGTCTAAAGAAATTAATTATTAAAATGTATGTTTAAAACCAGTGGCAAACAAATTACAAGCAGAGAAAAATAGTGAGGTTTAATCTGGACAAATCAAACAGCTTTAGAAAATAATCCTGGGATTTGTTTACTCTGCGGTGTAAATGTTTTCCCTCCAGTGAAGCTGCAAACAAAAATGCTTAAAACAGTCCACCGACAGCACCCAGGACTACTCAAACGAAGTACTTGAGAAGATGATGGGAGATTTCCCTACAGTCTTTCATATGCATACAAGCCCTGGGGACAGCAGTAAAATTCTGTGTAAAATGATTGCTAGCGTTGGCTGTTCCTTTAAATCGGAAGCATTCGATGCAAAAGTTTGATTAAAAATGAATAACAGAATGCTCATGAATTTCAGTTTAAAGAAATCACTTCATTCTACAAAATATTCTTCTTCCTCAGGTACTTAAAAGCTGGCTTTAAGCGTAACGTGGAGTGTGTAAATGTACATCTAGGAAACAGCAGCTCGCAGCTGTCGTACCTCTCACTGCAAGAGGGGCCACTCCATTACGGTGGCAGACCTCAGAGATCTGCAGACTTTATTCTTTAAGTTACTGCTCAGCTATACACAGCAGAGTTGACAGTCTCTGAATGTATTGCTGGCTAATGCTAATCATCAGAATTTTAATTAAAGTATTATCTGGTGTATGTGAAAAGTAATTACGTGCAACTAACGTAAGTTGTATGACAGGCTCCTATATGCAGAGAAGTGCACTGTTGGCACTAGAGTTGCTCATATAAATGGTGCTTGTTTTAAAGTGAAAAATGCATACATGGAGCATTAAGTGAGCTGTTATCATCCAGACAAAAGCTAATCTAATGCTAATATCAACCCAAAACCAAATATGCTATTCCCACATACCTTAAGCTTTCTCATTGTTTCACCTGTTTGGATGTAGCTACTTGTTTTCTTTTTGAGAATGTCATTAATACATTTACAATTTTACCTTAACAAATGGTAAGTCTGCTCTAGCTTTGCTTAGTTGCAGGGTATTATAAGCATCCAAAGCCAAAGCAAGGTATATTTGAGGGTTGCTTGTGCCTAACATGTTTTCCTTCCACAATCTGTCAGCACATTTAGTATCTATCAGAGCTAGTAATGACCACATATATTCAAATGCCTAATGAAGTGTTCCTACTGCAAAAAATAGATATTCATGTAAACCTAAAGGCAAAGCAATTCATCTTCACTGTCTGGCAGGACGAAATGCATTTGTGAAGAATTTGGGTTCATTTGCAGTTAACTAAGTGACAAAATGTCCACCTAGCTAAAAGGGATGCCCCAAAACTGATTTTAAATGACAAAAATAAACTTTTTTGTTTTGCATCAGACAGCATTCCAGTAGCAAAAGATGTATGAGGTAATATTTATCTACCTGCAACTTGCTAGGGGGAAAAGGATTTCACTGCAGAAAGTTATTGAGGGTAGTAAAAATTTCTTTATGGCTGAACTTCTCAAAAAAAATAACCAACAATTCATTTATTGACTGCTGGGTTAAACCTCTTCAGTTAAGAAGTTCTTCGCTTAGAAAAACAGTAGAATTAATTAATTAGAACCTTGGATTTAATTCCTCCCTATCACAGCTGAAAGGCAGTTGCAGCTCTTCACAGTGCCATTGTCCTTTGTGTCCCTCCAAGGTACCGTACGTGCCTGGTGTGAAGGAAGGGCAATGCCCTCTGCTCTGAAGTCTGAGGAAGCACACCCAGGGAAGGCAACCTGAAGATATGACATCTCAGAGCAGCGATGTCTTTTGATGCAGTTACCTTGAGGGAAGTTACTGTATTCTGTAGGACGTGAGGGGAAACAGATGGAATCATCCCATCAGTCAAGTCCCTGGATAATAGCTCTGTTCTTATTCCACATTAGTCTGTTCAAGTATTTGGAAAACATTCATCTGTCAAAGTGTAATGTGAACTATTTTTTTTAAGTATCCTTGGAAATTTTTCACATAACATAATACTAAAAACCATCCCCAAACCTAACTCTTCTCCTTACTTAGTCTCTCTTGCTGTTGATCTTCTGGTCTTTTCTCTCAGATTCCTCATGTTATAGCTTTCTAGCACGTACACACCTTCCTTCTGATGATCTAGGAACATCCTTTTAAAACACCAAATTGAAATTTGGTGAAAGATAATGCACTAAAGCCAAAATGAATATATATGCATGCTGTGCTAAGTAGGAGAAGAAAAGTTTAGGACTTAAATTTTTAAATACATGCCATCATGTCACACTACCTCTGCTGCAGATACGTTACTCACCCTAAGTTGGAAACTATGTCAACAACTCCATGAGTATGAGCAGGCTTTTTGCTTCACGTTCATATATTATACAGGGATCTGCTGGCTTTATATTTTTATTCGTCTAGGAGGAACTTGTCACAAAAAGGATTATATAAAAAATTAACACCCATTATTCTTATATTATGGCACCAGCACTGCTAAACTGAGAACTAATATACAGTTCTTTGCTGCAAATTTCCACCAGTTCAACAGAACATGCAGTTTGGAAAAAAAAAATATTGTGTCTCAAAGGAAATTTTCTCCCACAAAATATCGTATCTGTGCATCCTCACAGGTAAGGACTACCACTCCGAATTTCCTTCATACTGAAACCAAAGCCACCCACTGAATCATTTCCTCTGCCCTTAGCCTAAATAATCGGTACTCTTCTGCTTAGTCATCAGTAAGAGAATCAAAATTACAGGTCTGCTCCTTCTGATCATCAGAATTCATTAGAGATAGCAAGGTAAGGTATACATATAATACTAGAATCCACAAAGTAATTATTTGTACTTTGTTAGAGTCTTTGATATATTTAGTATCAAGTATTAGATATCAAGTATCCTAAAATCTTGTGACAACTCAGAAATACACCTTCTGTTATCTTAGCTCCCTAGAAATACTCTGCTGTTGGAATGCTGAGCAGTTGACAGAACCTCTCCCGCTAAATGTCCTAAATACCAATAAAGATTAAGAAAGACATCAGTATTTATTACCCTGGTGCTGCTATGTAAACCCTTGTTGTGGAGCCAACTAAATGTTGTTCCTTGAAACAGTTTAAGATAGTTTTTTTGTTTTCTGTTTTCCCAGAACTACTCCTCACTTTCATATTTGTCACTCAGGGAGAACTCAACATGCCCTCTATCTCCCTTTCCATATCAGTGAAATCAGTTCCATCTGATGGTGACAACAGCCATGTATCCCTATGTAAATAAGCCTTGGGGTCACTAACACCTCTTTCTTCTGTTACAGTATAACTGTGTGCACCCTAAGGCTTTCCTGCGAGCAAAAGTTAACTCAAACCCTACTTGAATGAACACATTTCTTAGAAGTTGCTACAGATTTTTTTTAAAAAATTAAAAGGATGGAACAAGGCCAACTTCGTCTGTATTCAACAAGCACGGATAAGAAATTACTGTGTACCAAAACCAACTCTTCTCTCCTCATCTTTAACACTGCTTGTTTCCTCAGTCTGCACACACTGCAGCCGTGTCACCCTTGGAAATCATTATTGTAGTTGACAGAGTAGCTGATTGATGTGGCTAAATCATTGTAAGCTTGTTTAAGAGGATTAAAAAAGCTTTATATTGATTTAGCAATATAAGGTACTTTTAATCAGTTTAAAGAGCATCTACACAAGGTGGCTGCATCAATTGAACCATTCTGTTTAGCAGGTGATCCAATGAGACATGCATCTATCCAACTGGATCGTCTGCTAAACAGATCAGTTCAACTGCTACACCTCTGGTGTACAGCATGGCTGGAAGTGCAGTTTCCTCCAGAGAAGAAATGGAGTTATGGTAAGACAAATGCATTTCTCACACTTCGAGGTACATTCTGTGTGTTTCAGGTTCCAGGTATTCTTCAGGGCAGCTGCATTGGCTGCCAGAATATCGCAGCAACATGTGAGTGCTGTATGGTTCTTCTAATACTTTGAGGTTGCAGCAGACCAACGGCACAGACTGCAAAGGTGATTGGTGTGAGTACCATAAATCTGCCACTTCCTGAACTTATCAAGCTCACTGTATAAGATATATCAAACTTCCAAGGAGGTTCACCTCTTCAGTGTGTGTATTTCTGCAAAAATAAATAAAATTAGAAGTCCTCAAATTCCTTTCAGACAGTATTTCTGATCAGGGAGGTTTTAGGTATATTCTGCTCCTCCCATGAAACAGAATTTTATACTTGTAAGCATTAATTCAGTGCTGTGAATTACAAGCGTTTTTAACACAAAATCCCAACTGTCTTGAAGTAAAAGTAAAGCATAGCACATGAAAACAAGGGTTTAAAACTAACAAATACACGACACACACATCTCTACTTGCAGTTTCCCTGTACTGTAAGATAACCCACACAAATCTCATTTTCAGCCCCTGCATGCTTGTCTGGGTCACTCTGTTCTGTTTCCCAATGACTGTTCCCAAGAAACTGCCTGATATCTGGACAACACATTTTTTTCAGTCTGCTTTTTTTTTTAAATACTGTATTCTCAGCACTGACAAAAGAAAACATGTAACGTGGTAGGAGTGCAGGAAGGAGATTCATAATGGATAATAACTCAGGATTTGTCACTTTGCTCTCTCCAAGAGATTGCCCAGCAACCCACTGTTTCAGCTTCCAGCTTGTTTCCCATCAAATTACTATTAAACCACTCATAAATTATTACGCAGTTGCTTCACATCCTTGCAATACCAATTTTAACAGTTTCAAAGGGCCTGTAATACTAGCGTTCACATTTAGAAAATGCACATGAGCAGCAGTAAAATATGCAGTACGGATTAATAAAATCAGAATCCAACAAGAGTTCTCTCTCTCTAATATAAAGGCGAAAGACTCAGCAACCTTTCTGGATCTTTGCAATATCCCATTACTATCAGATGCAAGCATGACTGTCCCTTGGAGTGCATGAAAAAGTACTGCACAGTTAAAAATAACCACCAATATTCTTGGCTTTTCAACTGTTTCCTCATAAATCAGGAAAGTAAGAAAAATATTTTACACATACATAAATATATGTAATACATATATGTACACAGACATTTATAATTTTATATTCCACAATTTTGCAACTCCTATGTTCTCCAAATAAGCTTAAGTTACAAACACAGAATGGCCTTGTGACTACTTCAGAAAAGGATAAATGAGCACACCTTGAGGTAATAGCTAATCATGGTGCAAGAACTCTGCCATTACTGAGTGAGCTGCTAATTAGTCAAAGAGAAATAAAACTGTCATTTAGGCTAAAAAGATAAGGAAAAACAAGCAATATTTAAAGCTTTATGGTGAGGAAAACAGTATTAAGCATGGCTCTCAGTGAAAAGCTCAGGCTCATAGTAAAAAAGAAAAATCTCGATATTCATTTAGTCCACTCAAGTAAATATAATTGAGACATGAGCATTTACTTTTCCAAAATGTATCATGAAAATGAATAGCAAGAAGGAAGTGCATATCCACTCCGTTATGCTGCACCAGGACCATTAAAACCACATGAATTATTTTGTCAGAGTGCTTAGGAAGTTCAGAGACGGTCTTAAAATAGCCATTTATCTCCAACTTAGTACGAACAAGGCTACTTTACTCTCTTTAAACCTTAATTAGTGTATTTAAAAAGTAAGTTGCGTTATCAAAGGTAATTAATACATTTTAGGGTGGGGTTTTTTTGAGGTTAAAATTGACTTACATTCTGCTGCTAGGAATGATCTTGTGCCCATCTCTAAACCATGTCACTTGTGGTCTTGGATAGCTGAAGATGTGCATGAAGTTTAGAACTGCAGCTTCTCCTTCGGTCACTGTTTTTTTCTGGTTTGCGTCCATGAAATTTCCCATGTCTGCAAAGTAAAAAAAAAGAAATACATACTGTTAGTCCTGGAAGTTCCTGTCTCATCCTCCATTTCATTTCAGTAGTCAGAGAATGAAATGTGTTTTACCACAGTTATGGGCATTGCTATAATTAGTCAACACAGAGCAACAAATCATAAGACAGCATTGATTAACACACGTTGGATGAGCAGTAAGGCGTAAGGCCAAGCCAAGTGCTGCAAGGGCACACAAGAAGTCAGCTTTACAGAACGGCCAAAGTGTTCTTTTCAAATAACTGAGTGTGTTTTTAACTCAAAGTAAAATCTTGATCTTTTTGTTTGTTTTCTATAGATGATGGTGTCCTATTGTGTTGCTGGTTTTTACTTCACTTCCTACTCCTCTAGCACACGAAAGTACTTTGCCATGCAAAGAAATGCAAATGGTGTACATAATTTTATTAATTTCTGCTCACCAAATATTTTTAATCTCAATATTTTTCCTTCTATCCGTATCCAAACAAACAGGCAGCTGCATTACTTGTACTCATCAGTGTAAAGTCAGATCTACATAAGTAAGCCATTTTACACAAACGCATATCAAACTAACAAGACTGTAGCAGTGTTGGCAGCAATTAGTTCTTCTGGCTATATGCTGTGATTCAAATAGATCTTTGTCATTCACAAAAACATCAGCAGTATTAAACTTGGAGCTTTTAGCAAAAAAAATTAATGGAAGAAAGAAAACTACCATTGCAGAACTCCTGTCTCTGAAGGTTTCATTTCATAGGTAAGTTCATGTATCTATGGAGTCCTTGTTAAAAATTTAGCAAACATATTTTTTCTTGTTTTTCTTTTGCCTTTTGTGTCTTATTTCTATCCATTAAAATAAACAGGGCTGTAGGCTCCCACTTATTCATCCTCCAAAGAATTTCTATGCATTTTAATTTGCTTTAAACTAGGAAACTGATATACACAACTATTCTGGTTTCTGCCTCTGAAACTTTCTGGTTTGTTTTTATTTTAGGGACCACTGGGCTCAGGGATGTTCTCTGGGGCAGAAGGATGCAAGGGGAGATGGAAACAGAATGCACTACCAGATCTTTGGATGGAAGGAGACGAGAAGAGAAGAACAAAAGCTGGAATTAAAAACACATGGTATTTTAAAGGTTTAATTATTTTTGTAATTTTCAAGTAATTTATTCAGACATTGTCGGCATTGTACTGCCTCTGTTGCTCCATATTTCTTACAGCTGTAATCAGATCATCTACGTGAAGCTTCAAACCGTGTAGGTGGATCCAATTAACTTCACTGTCATATGGTTATTGTAGTCTTCACAATTCAAGAGTTTTAAGCCCATTCTGTAATTAAGATTTACTCAGCAGTTTTCTTAACAGTATCTGTTCCCATTCAGCTAAATCATACATCAGAACGTGTTAACAGCATTGTTTAAATTATTTACCAAACTCCCTGTTACATCAGAGGACATGGGTGAAAAAAATACCTCAGGTTGTAGAACATTTTAATCTGTGTGAATGCCAACCTGATGGACAAGTTTCACAATAGAAGCAATATAGGTCACTATAGGATCAAGATGAAAGATCTCCTAGGTCATGTAAGATCTGCTTTGCTTCGTCTCCATGGCATTGTCAGTGAAATAAATAAATAAATAAGCTGCTTAACTCAGAGAGAGAAATCTCAACAGAGAGCTTTCAGCCTTGCTCAGCAATACAGAACTACAAATCAAATGGGTGTGGGGTGTGAATTTTAAGAGCAGAAAAGTAAACAATTACACTCCTTTCTACCTCAAGAAGAACCAAGAACACGGACACCTACCAAAAAAAAAGTCTGGAGAAACAAAGCACTTCACTGAGAATCTTTCCCTCATTCAGAAGGGAATAAAGCTATCTTTTCAAGAGACAGAATTCTTTAGTGGAAGCATCAAGGTAAGGTATTCCTGTGCCACTTTCTCACCATCATTCCCACAAGTGCTTCCTCATGAATCGCTCCTTCTGCTACGGCAGCACAACTGCCTGTACAGCTGCATACAGAGCCAGATGGTGGGGGAATGAACAACTTTAACAAACCCTACAAGAATACAAGCACAGAAAATTCCACATAACTTCCCTCGTGGCACAGTTAATAGCTTCCACTGGTTCCTTGAAACAGGTATCTAATAAATAACTCAGTGTAGCTAAATTCCACTTATCAAGTGACATTTACTAATACTGATTTTCCATTTATTGACTTAGAGGAATTGAAATTTGATCCCTGTGTTGGATTGCTAGCACAAAGGTTTCGTATTTAAAAAAAAGGCTTAATTTTATTGTTCTTTCCAAGCAACTTACTTGGGTAATATTTTCTATATGTTAAGCTTAAAAAATATAAATAATTGGAGTATGCAATCATTCTTAAGCCATAGTAATTAGCACTAAATCCTCAGAATAAATTCAATATTATCAAATGGAAGTTAGATGTGAAATTAGAAGTCAGCTCTGAAAAATTCTGCTCAGTCCAAACTGAAGAGGTACGAACATTGAAACGTGTTGAGAACAAGCTTTTGGCTCTGAAACAACCAGTTCTGTATCATAAGAATTATGATCTGAAACTTCACAGAGCTGTTCTCTTTCAGATATCCTCTCCTTTCTTTAGGATTTCATTTCTTTTTGGATTTTCTTTTTTTGTTTTTTAATTATTATTATTTTGTGCTATCTGGCCTTTGTTAATCCCTGCATATTTACGGAAGAACACACAATAGTTTTCTCTCATCCTACAGCTATCTCCACATGATCTCCTTTTGTTAGCTTTGAATAGCTTGAGTCTTCCCTAAAGACTCACTATTGCACCACTTTGAGCTTGTTTCCCAAAATATAGCTTACAATAAGTGTGAAGCCTCTCGCAATGCAATAATTTTGAAATTCATATTATATGTAATACATTTTCAGACCAGCAAATTTTATTGGTACCCACAAAAAGAACCAGTTAACGATCTGACAGAATAACTTCTATCCAAACCTACATGCCACTTGAACTTCAGATCTTCTTTGCAGCAATGCCCCCATCCTGTTTCGCACAATGCACTGATAAAAGCCAGCATCAGACCTCTGCAAAGCTGGAATGATGTACCTGTAAGAAAAAATGCAGAACTGTAATACACTTCTTCCCACATGCAGATCAGTGCTACTTTCTGTGGCGTTTTATATTATTCCTGTACTATTTTACACGTGTTCTCAAAGGCATATTGTATTTTTTCTTAAGAATAGCGCTCAGTTTCTGCTCTCTGACCACAGGATCCTCTGTACTGTATCAAAGAAAAAAAATTGAAATATAAAAAAACTTTTCATATTAAGAAATACAGTTTATAAATACTAATTAGTCTCCACAATTTCTCTTGAAATGTAGACTTAAGTGCTTTCCTTAGTTTTATCTACCCTCATTCATAAGGCAAAGATGCCTGGTGTTTTACTCTGAGGCGGCACAAGAAGACTGCAATCTAAACATAGGCAGCAGGAAGCCTCACAAGAACTATCAAAGCTCTGCAATGAAAATAAGTGTTTACTACACTGCATGACCAGCGTAACTCCAAAGAGCACTGAAAAAGACAGTGCTCTGTACATTGTATTTGCTCTGCCCTTCGATGTACTTCAGAAGTCACTTATTCCACTACTGCTCACCTTCCTCATTCAGCTACATCTGATTACTCAACATGAAAATGAGCTGATGAGCACAGTTTTAATGTGAATAAAACACAAGAATAATATAGATAATCCTGCATTAAGCAAACATTAATCAAAGCACATATTCCCCCTGGTCACCTTCTGGAGATATTATGGTGGGATTAATGAAAGTCTTTATGAAAAGATAAGGAAAAATAATACCACTGAATTTTAATCTTTGAAATTTAATTCCACTAAAAGAAAGGATCTCTTCCCATACTCACACATACTATACACACCACATACGGAGCAGCTAATATGTGAACAGGATCAGACAGCATAAAAACAAAGGATAGACAAGAAATCTAATTTAAGTGATAAATGAAGTCTATAATCACTGCATTATAATCACAATCAAAGACATTACAGCAAATAGGTCAAACAACATAAAACAGTAAATAAAACCAGAGCCCAGTGCCACCAACAAATGGCACCAGTCTAATCTGTTGCCTAGCAGCCCTGGCTTCCTGAGGATGAGTTATGGGCACCTGCGGTGTCCACCTGCCTGTGTGCCTGTGCTGACTCCTACTGACCTGCTCTGGTGCGACCAGCAGATTTCCTTCAGGGATTATGACAGTTTGTACTGGGAAGATAAGACAGACTCACAACCCTGCTCTGTTTGGGAGTAGTAAGCTGGACAAACAGCACACAAGTATTTGCTGTTCAGTGAGTAGATATAACCCCAAATTTATCACGCTGCCTTTCCTGATGAGTGTGACATCTGTAACAGAAAATAGGTGAAAATAAAGTGCATAGGATAGAAATCAAGATGACATATGGCTTCCTGATTTCCTTCCAGAATAATTCCCTTCTACAGCAGATGACTGCTGCAGAGCATCGCTAGCCAAAAAAAAATATTTAAAGATTCTGACAAATAAATATTGATAATTCATTTTAACAGCTAATATTACCACACTTGTTATTGTGCTTGGCTAAAATTAATTCTTCTGCTTGTCTATGAAATGGAGCCAAAATTAAAGGCTTATTTCTTTGCTGCTCATCTATACCAAGACAATAACATAGAGTTACTTCTTCTTCCACTAGGACAAAACAAATCAATTAGATCAGAAATCTCCTACATTAGTGTTCTTTCTAACTTATTAATGTTTCAGCAGAAAACATTCATAATATCTCGCCTGAAGTTAAGAAAACCTTTGGCAGAAAAGCTTTTAAAAGTTTGCATGAAAATCCCATCTATCTTGGGAATTCCAGCACAGCCCCAGCCTACACAGCACTTGGCTTCTCAATGGACCTACCAACTAGCAATGTGCAGGAAAGGCAAACAAATGGCACATCCTGGAACATGGATATGGAAATGGGATGACTCAGGGTTTTTCTGGGTGATAACATAATGGGATACATGCAGATTGTCAAAGAAAAAGCAAGAGCTTAAAAAACATTTTTGGAAGGATGCTCTGTGAGATGGGAAGCAACAAGGAAGAAAGTAGGAGGACTTCTAAGGGAAGAAGAAGGGACTTCAAAGGAAATTAAACTGATTTGGCTGGTGTGCTGCTCGTGTTTGGGATAAAAAGGAAGAATTCTAAAGAAACAAATATGATGCAGCCTTATCACACAGGACCTTAAAAGAAAAAACATGATCTAAGGCTGACAATGAGCTCCCCAGAGAAGAAGCAAAGTAACTGCTCAGCTCTTGGTTGTTGTGCCAGCTTCAACTATTCAGTGCTCATTCGTTACTTGACCATTCAGAAGAACGTTCTACACAAGTCACTGAAAAGAACACACTTGTTTCTGAAGAGGAAAATCTTCTGAGCTGTAGTTCTGACAGACATCAGAGGAAAAGCTAATCTAGACTGGGGGAAGGAAATGGATTCAAGTTTTCCAGCTACAAATTTTAAAAGGCAATCACAGCAGGATGTCTACTATCTAGAAAAGACTAATATATGTTTTTTGTCTAGGATAAAACTAATGTTCAATGTTAAAAATACAAATACAACAATCAGATACTTTTAAGCAGTTCGCAAGGAAAGCATACTAGTGCTTAGACATAACCTTGGTTTCTAAGATTAATTAAACTAAAATCCTCAGGCAACAAAGGGAAATACAGACGATGCATTTGGTCCAGAACTTAATTCCACAGCAAACAAACGAACCAAGACGACCAACCAACCAACAGGCAGGGTAGAGGGGAGAAAAAAAGAAGTCACTGTTTGAACTTTGAATACTCTCTACTTACAAGTACAACCAAAATTGCTACTTTAGTCAGCAATATTGATTTGTTTTCACTACATGCATCTCAGATCACAAAGAATTTATAAGGTTGGTTTATAAATTCTTAATACAAACTGGCTTATGCACAGTCACTATAAAGACCAGGTTGTGTGCATAATCAGCATCGTTATTACAAAGAAAAGCTGTTCATTCGGGGTCACCAATGTCAAAATGCAAAGACTCCAATTAGCTCTTTACTCACTTGGTGTGTTATAATAAGCTTGGAATATTTTCAGCATGTTACAATATAGACATTACTTTAAGACACAGTAAGTAATATCAATTACTGAAAATGTTTGATTGATGATTCAACTTGTAGCCAAAGTCACACAAGAAAGATTCATGCATTTAAACAGAATATTTACCTAGGAGCTGCAGAACAAACTATTATGGGGTCAAAGTTAAACTTTTGCAACCACAATTTTTATGTCTAAGCATATTCTTTCCTTCCTTTAATTCATCCCAATGTACCTATGCCACATAATCCTTCTTGGAATTATAAAGTTCTGTATTGTCACAGAATCAAGATCCTCTCTGGCTGCTCCCTGCCTGCAGTAAGGAACTACAAATAAGTAGTATGGGCGTAATGTCTAAATCAATATTTTCTGTCAATGTTATTTTACTATGAACTAGCAGCTTCCTATCTTTTTAATCACCTTTGTAGCAGATGTTTCAGTTACAAATGGAAAAGAGAACCATATTCCAATACACTCATTCTAACTTGCACTGCAATACACACCAAATTCTATGTTTTGAATCTTAGTGAGCTTATTAGGGATGTGCACTTATGAAGTACCATGGCACTCTGATCTTAGTTTCAAAATGCCATAAACTCCTGTTCAGATTTTCTGTTATTCTGAACTGTAAGATAACTTTTTGTTATCACTCCATAATCACGCATCTTGCCCTTGCCCATTTTCTTTCTGTTACTTTCTCAGCATCTTACATGGGTAAGAGCTGTCATCAGCTGCAAACTGCAATGGACTCAGCTGTTGTTAATCAAAACAACAGTGGCATTTATCCCAAGCAATGTTCAAACTTCCCCTGGTTAACAGGGCTATTAAAGATCTTAATTATGGACTACCATGTATAACACCGTAGAAAACTATAATATCATCCACATTCTTTTATCAATCTATATTGTAATTTCTTTCTGTAATAGTAGGAGAAAGTTTCCCTACTTCTTGTAATTATATTAAGAACAGAATTTAGCTTGCTCAGCTAAATACGAGTGCTATTACTTGGGGGTCCGTCTGTCACACACCTGCATGTTAAAACTTCTGAATTCACCAGGTAATTGAACAAAACTTAAAAGAAGCACAGGAGTTGCATAAATATTAAATTTCTATAAGGTTATGGAAATCAGCAATAGTATAGGGGAAACCCAGTTAATGTTGTCACGAAGGAAAAGGCAGACAAATCTTGGCTGCTCTACACTTTGATGTTTGGCCAGCCATCTGCTGCCTATCAACAAAAACCTCGCTCTGATTAGCCACAGTGTGCTTTCTCTCTTGCCTAATGGGATGTGTTGAGGGAACAAATGAGGTTCAGGGAACAACGTGCATAATCACAAAAGAACAGTTTAACTACAAAATTTTCACATTCTCAGAAGTGAAAATGAAAGTTACATATGGAGTTTAAGATAGACCACATTCTTTTATTTCTACATCTTAATAAGAACGGATCCACTGATCTTAATACCTTTCAAGGGTAGGTAGTATATCATATATAACATTTAACCAATGCCTGTTCTGCTTTTCTGCTTTCAGCATGCTATATCTGGTCTACAGGGTAGAAAAGTACCTAGGGTAGCAAAAAAATACAGATCAAAGTGACCTTAAAAACTTTCTTTCAATCCCTAAAAAAATCCCAATTTTTATTCAGTAAAATCTAAACAACTATCAGCAATATGCCTGCTCTTTATTACAAGTATATGTAAAACTTCAAAGCTAGCAAAATCATTGTTGGTACTTAAAAGAGTCTACGTTAGAAACTTTGTTTTGGATCGTTAAACACATTCAACAAAGGCAATTCTCTCAGACATCCATCTACAAAAAATGGTCTTCATAATTAAAAAAACACTGTAAATACAACAATATTTACAAATGTGATTTAATGTATTGGGGTTTTTTTTTGTTTACAATTATACTTAGAGAAGGCTGTTTTATGGCTTTTATTTACTTGTATTCACTGGAGTAGGTGGTTATTTCACTGTCATTGTGTAACCACTTAAATTCCAAGGGCCAGCTGCCTTCAGCAAGGCACGTAAGTACGAGTCGGTTTCCTTCCAAGTGTATCTGGGGCAAGCCTGGTTCTGTCTTGAAGTATGGAGCAACATCATCTGAAACAGAAACAGAATAGTTCTGTAAGTTAAGCAAGCATACCACAAGACACTACTTCTTTGCTTGTTTTTTCCTCAAAATGACCAATATAACAACTACAACATGACTCAGTAGTTAAGGCTTACACTATTATAACTGAGCTTGCTAAGAAACTTAATTCCCAAGTATACAAGATCTTGATAACCTCAGTCTTTGTACATATTTAGAAGGATAGTGCATATTCAGCCAAGATTTTGTCCACGTTTAGTACATATACATACAGCATTGTCTATTGTGGTAGACAGCAAACAGCTCTATTAGTTTGTTTTGTTTTTTTTCCCCATTCTCTGTGAGGCTTAAATCCACTCAAAACTCTTTATTTTAGTTTTTTAATAGAAAGCACAAGAGTAATCTCGGATAGGAATGATTATCACAGCAGGAGAAGTCTCAGGGTAAATGAAGAACTTGGATAGAAAAAAAGTTTAAAACAGAAGATCTCAAAGAATTGCAAGATGAATGTGTTTTTCAATATTACTGCTAACCAAAATGCATTAAATTATATTACCCAAAACCACTAACAGATTTTGAATCAGGGTACTTTAATAATGTTCAAGGGTCACATGTAGACTCAAACTTGTTCTCCTGTGAATCACAAACATTCAAAATACTCCAAGCAGCATAATTCTCAACTGCTAAATTGCCATACCTCCACTAACAAGCAGATTTATTACAGTTTTAAACCCATTGGGATGCACCCCTTAGTTGACTCTGGGAGATCAAGGCTTTCACATTTCACACCTCAAATTTCTACTTGTAACTCTGTCAGAACCATAGACTGTTCATCTAAAAATTTACAAATGCCTTCTGTCATCAAAGGAACGGGTATGCCTGTGTGTGAGATAAAAAATACACAAATGTTATGCTAAAGGCCTGAGATTTGATGCAAAATACAGAATAATATTACAGGCTGGCCCGTAGAGAGGATGTGAGGTGTCCTCCTTGGAGATGGTCCCAAAGGCACTTGGATGCAGGCAAGTGCCCCAAGCAGGCCACCCAGTGCTGTGTGCCCATGTGGGACCCGGTGGACCCAGAGGTTCCTTCTCAACTCAGGCAGTCAGTGAATACTTTAAAGGTAGCATCCATGTTACTGACTTCTGGGAGACTCCCAAGGGAGTTTTGAGACAGACTGCCAGGAAAGATGCCAGGCTACCTTGTGAAAAATACACTGGCAAAGAGGCGCATCTGTATTTAAGGGAAGGGGCTGTACCAGGAGTTTCCAAGTCCTACAGCACAGGGTTCCACTGTTAGGTTTAAAGAATCTAACAGGATAGCATCTTTCATTACTTACTCTACGTTATCCACTTCCACCTCTCAGTTTACATTTTTCCAAGTGCAACTGATTTACTCGAAAGCAGCCTGCTGCCCACAGTCCTGTCACTCAGCCATACCTCTCTCGCTCAAACAATCCCAAGGCTGTGATGCTGCAGCCCACTCAGAGCTTTCCCGCATTTAGAATACCACAATCAAGCTGGTATTACACGAAAATGGTTCTCAAAATTCAATCCAATTCTGTTAGAAGCTAAAATTTAATAGACCTACGGGAATATTTTGATAAAGAATATGCCATGCTTTATAAATTATCGCAGCTCTCTGGAAGATTTACTTAAAGCCTTGAAGTAATTTTATCTTCTAATCTTTTATTCCTGACTTCCTCATCAATCACATCCCATCAGTTTATCAAATTCAATTATGTTATCAGAACTCACTAAATATTCACTGAAAGTAGAAATGAAAATAAAATAATAGGCAAGGATTCCACTAAGGATGGCAGCAGTGAAGCTCTAACGACATCGGTACGGCTCAGCGCTGCTCACTGCGCAGGTAGAAGATCAATGTGGCATTCCACAAACTTTACCTACAGGGACAAGTTTGGGTGTTGTGGAGCATCAGAGGGTAACTGGAAAATCAGCAGGCATAATGAAAGCTATTTCAAAAAGAAAAGTTCAAAAAAGGAGGAACTGGCTATGGGATAGAGAACGAAGTGCATCTTTTATTAGGCATGGGATGCTTGGACTTTCATATAATATAGGAAAGTCTCACTTAAGCCTAACTTTGGGCAATCAACAGTCTTCAAGTCATAAGGCTCTCTTAACTTTTATTCTCTTGAAAAATGGAGCAAAAAGATAAAAAAAAAAAAAATACATTTGAGTCCTAGAAACAAGAGTAATAAAATAATGGAATTAGGACTCTTAGCTAAGAAAGTTTCACAACCGTAAGAATGCAAGCATTCACATTAGATGCTGTTGTTTTCCTCTGACTAGAATGTGGGTTAACACTTCCAGCCTCTCCGGCTCTTCAGCTAGGCTGTCTTAAAAATAAAAATAAAACGTCTGAGCTGCATGGAGGAATAAAAGGATAAGATGTGTATCTGTGGGTACATATATCCAGCTTCTGCAATTTTTCCAGCAAGTCTGCTTACCAAACACTAGCATCCTGACTGGTATCCTTAAGAAGGACGATGTAGATTTATTTTCAGGAAAATCTTAAGAAAAAAACATGACAATGTCAAAATTATCTAGATATTTGCTCTAAAACCTGTCTGCCTTGCTTTTGTGCATTGTTAAATGGAAAGTTACATTATACTGCCAGGTTAGCCTGTCTATTTGCTTTCCTTGGTACATGAAAAGCTTAGATTAATTTTATCTCAAAATATATTTTCAAGACCCAATTTGACAATGCACATATACCCCTGGTTGGATTAATGCTGACATTTAAACACACAAAAAATTTTGCTATATGCATTTGTTACCAACTTTGGGCTTCTCCCCCAGAAGTTGAGGTTTGTCACAGGAGCTGAGAGCTCTCATTCTGTTCTTCCTGAAAACCACATTCAGGCACAAATTGACAAATAAAAATCTATATTTGATGTTGAACACCTCCACTTCACTGAGCAAAGGGAAGTGGACAGACTCCAGAGAGGTACCATGTCATCTACACCAGTGAAAAGCACTGCAACTGCTCGGTTACAATCTCAGCAATTTTTCTTCCAGAAATCCAGATAAAATCACTTGTTCAAATCCTGAGAAAATGAGTAGCAGTTTTGGAGATGCTCAGAGAAGGATTTTAGTGAGCACAGAGAACATGTTAGCACATCCTCACAGCCATTACTATTTGTCTTCATTAGATAAATCTATTCTCAAATCATTTTAGGTGAGACAATATTGAATATTAAAAGTAGATTAACCTGCTCATAAATCAAGCCAGAGGAAATACAGCTCAATCACTAATATATTTCATTTTGCCATCAATTTCCATCACTCAGTTTACCCAACAGGCGTGACATTGAAAACAAATTTTTGGCTGTGAAACTTTTCATTGAACTTTAGCAAAAATACCATTTATTAAAATGCACATCTGTAGTGATTCCACTTCTTTGGAGTTTGGTCCAACCATTACCCTTTTTCATACACGCTTGTAAAGCCACGATCAGCTGACACAGAAGATGATAATCTCTGAGCAATTCTCCAGGAAAATAAGACTACAAACACTCCATATACAGGCATATAAGTCCAGAAGTGCAACAATTAAGAAATGCATTTGCACTCCCTATTTTCAAGGAAAAGAGATGTGAGCTATCTTAAGTTAGGTTAATAACTGCCACAAAAACAGCATCTTAGAAGACCTATGTTGTACATTTCACGAAAGAGAAGTTAAAAAGGAAACAGTCAGGAAGCTCAAACTGTAGACAATCTTTTCAGCAATCTGAGGAAAGTAAAAGGGTGAAACTATGGGCAGCAGAATCCCATCAAAAAGATTCGAGTTCAGCTGTGGCATTCATAAACCAATGCTTTGGATTGCACACAGTAATTGAGCGTAAGCTGCTCTGTGCTGATTGACAGCTGATAACTGTAACCTTCGGGGGAATCACAGCCATCTTCTTCTTATTCATGGCTTGGATATGCAAAAGATTTTTCTCTTTCTTTTTGAACTGATCCTAATTCCTGACACGTATGCATGCATGTACTAGCTCCGGATCCGAGTTGTACGCTTTGATAGAAATAAACTTCAATAGCTTATATAACATATGTATTTGTAAGAACTACATGGTAAATCTTGGGAATGTACCAAGAAGTCAAACTGAACTCAGATATATTTGAGTCAATCTTTTTATTTCAAACCTTCTAAAATGTATTCAAGTGGTGTGAAAGTAAAGTATATGATCTATATGTAACTGTCAACGTCAAACACACATTAGAGCACTGAGTCAGTTTAACTGTATTGATTTGCAGTAAGGCTATTTTACCCAAAATATTGGTATTTGAGATTCAGATTTTCTTGGTTGCAAGTGTGATATAAATCACTAAATACAACAATTAAATTAAAATTACATTGTACTACCTCATGCTAAGCCTGGATTTGGAAGGACTGATGCATCATAGTGAATACTTCATTAAAGCACCGGGTTATTTATCAAATATACTGCCATGGTTCAGATTTTTTGCACAGTAGTATAAAACATTCCCTTTAAATGCATTTCTTGAACTTTTATCATAGACTGTATCTTATTTCATATCAGAATAATACTGAAGCACACATATTTAAAACAGCATTTAAATAATCAGTTTTGTAAAGTCAACTAAATGAGCCCACGTGGCCCTTTTTTGTTCTGCTATAGACGAGGAAGATAATCTACTTGTTGAACACGTCTGCTATCATCACTAAATGCAAGTAACTGCTGAGGTTGATGGATGATGCTTTTAAAGGTTTAATTGGGGATGGAATTAAATTGTTTTAGGACTCAGCAAGTTCTGTGAGGGAACCTGCATATTTCTAGAATAAGTGACATTTATTTCTTTTAAATGTACAGTCAATGGAAGACAAGATTCCAATAGGTAACTTTTTTTCATCTTGAATAGGTCAAATAACTAATTGGCTTGTCAGTTATTGGATAATTGCCAATCATTTGTTTGATCTGGATGGAAGAAATGTTGAAGTTAAGATAAGGTACCTGTTGCACACTATCCCAATAGGAAAACTAAACATTCTGTAATGTATAGATATGATTAGCTTTCAACAGCTCAGTAGAATAGGAGTCCCAAGCGGCAAGGATAAGTGTTTCATACTGATGGTTAAGTTCATTTAATTAAAAGCTCACTTTTCCTTTTTTTTTTTTTTTTTTTTTTTTCCAACTTCAAGCAGTGGTTCTCTCTTTCAGAATTCCCCTCCTGTAACCACGAATTCCATGTTGAATTCCTCATTTCTTAAACAGATCACGTGTTTTACCAAAATCTTGATGAATAGATGGTAGTGTTTAAAAGAACAAACACAACACTTCCCTCAGACTCATGCAGTACTAAGGTACACATTCTGGAACGTGTTGCTTCAGGAAAACCTGCCTTGTTTTAAGGCACAAGCATTTCATAATTTCATAAAACAATTGCATGTTTTTCTGCCTTCTTCCATTTTTCCCTACAAACTGCTGAAGAAACTACAAAAAAAGCTCAGCATAACATGCAAATATAAGACAAGCAAAGGCCAGAGCAGTTTTTTGATGATTAAAAAAAGAATATCCCACTTCCTGCCTAAAACTCTTTAAATGTAATCTCCTGTGTTTATAAAATCTGCTCCCTAACACCGCCATCTATTTAAAGACCATCCTTTCCATCACTACAGACTTCTTGAAGATATCTTTTCCCTTTCGAGAAAACTTTTTGAGGCTTGCAGCATTTGAGCAGAAGTGGGACTGAAGGGAGGAGTGCCCACAGAAGCACAGAAGGAGAGACCTGGATTCTGACGGAAAACATCATGCTCAATAACATCATTCTGTTTCAAATTCCACATGACATGCTCTTGGTTATCCCCAGTGAGAAAAATTTTCCCACATGCAATTGTACAGTGTTTTTCTTAACGCTGATTTCTTTAACAGACAAGAAAAAGAATGAGCCAATACCATTTTAACTGAGCCTCAAGCAGCACCTGCTATACTAACCCAAAGCCTGATCTTCCAGTTTAAATTTCCATATCTCATTTTTTAGTTTCTCTTTCTGGCCTACTGTAATATTTGAGTCAGGACAAGGAAAAAGAGGTGGTTTTCTTTGTATCAGAAGGCAATGAGAACAGAACACAGAATCATAGAATTATTGAGCTATACAACTGAAAAATCAAGAAACAGATGATTTTCTTACATTACACAAAGTGTAATTCATTCTTTAAAAAGACTGCAGAATGATTCTCGGGAAATGTTTGTAAGCATATCTCAAAGTCACGAAGTTTCTAAGATGAAAAAGCACCACAGTGTAATCACGCAGGTAAATAAATGGGAACCCATCAAGCATCAAAACCAAACGAAAAAGTTCCAAAGAAATCTACGACCTCCCTAGGCTGAATTGGTATCAAAGCATAACCTCCATTCTTTTTATATTCTCTGAACACTTAGCGATGTTTACAGAGACTTGCAGAACTCTCAAGGAAATAAGTTGTTACAGTTTAAATCTCAGCACCCAGCAGGAGGAAGGCTAAGATTGCCTTACAGAAAAAGAATCCAAGCAGTGCAGGATTTCCTTCACCACCTAGCTGCAATTGAAGCTACTGCTGCTGCTACACAGTCTACACTCTCCAGCAGTTGTAGGGCCAGCTCCAATTGCACTGGTATCTACGTAGATACACTGAATATTCCAATGGACGGCAAGATGAAACCCTACAGACAAATTAACAGATAAGATGTATTATAAGCATGCATTCTACAACTTTGTCCCTAGTATAAGAGGAATTCTGAGTTGCTTTTGTGGAAGATTAATTAAATGCAAATGGTACACAGCCAATCAGTGGCTGGGAGGACCAGTATAGAAACACATGTGCAACAGGAGACAATGGCACAGTGAAGGCATTGCCAGGCTTGGAATGGCACAAGGTCACCTATGTATTATTTCAAGGAGAAAATTATTTCTAAATGGCAAAGTGGCCATGAATAACCATAAAAGACAAACACATCTCTTTTGATGAAGGAGAGTGAATGGGAATTGATTTGCGCACAAACCTTTGTTCAACCACAACACCCACTCCTTACAGCTATTGTTATTTTGTTTACATGTAGCTTGTAATTTTCTTTTTTGCCCTTTAAACTTGAAAATGTAAATAGGCCTCTAAATTGGATAAGGCCTGTCTCAACAAACTCAATTCAAAGGACCTCAATGGTGCTATTGAATTCAAGGGTGGTAAGCGCACAATCATACGCCACAGCAAACAGACACGAGATTGTTCACATCCTTCTGTGATGCTGAATTAGGGCAAAAAACACAATCAAAGCAGAGCCCAAAGTTCACAGAACTCAATTCAAGTATTCCCATCGTATTAAACTAACTGTGCACCAGGTGCCCGCTCAGTGCTCGAGTCAGGAACAGCAGCACGCAGAGATCCCCGCACAGCTCTGGGCACCTCAGCATGCAGGTTCTGCAGACAGGTGCCTAACGCTTGTAGGATGCAAACAAGGAGACACAGCTTTGCATACTTTCATGAAGGAGATCAGGCACCAATTAAAGGCCAGATGAAAGGTGCTTTGAAAGCCTGACATAAATCGGCTACCTTAATTTTCCCTAATACCATCATTTATTTCTGCAAATTTTGCATTAAATCCTTTCAGAACTATCCAAGTGGAATCTTTTCACCACCTCAGGGATAATGCAGGTATCTAAAGAGTATAGAATTATTTTCACCAATACTGACAAAACATGTAATTTCTCCTTGTCAGAAGTTAGAAGAAACTGTTCACTGTTCTTGAAAACGTAACTCAGCTTGACACTTCTGAAGGCAAAAAAAAGCAGTTTATTAATCTGGATATTTTATTAAATTTTCTTTTTCGGTTATAAATAAGCAGCAAGTTAATACCGTTTTCAACTTCTGACAGTTGTAATGTTAATTACATGTACTGTGTTTTATAAATCAATACTTTATGTAAGAAGTGTTACTTAACTTGCCAAGCGTAGCAATAGATCAATGCATTTACTGTTCTTGCTAACATTGATGGATGACATACATCAAAAGGATATGTAAAGGAAAAATAAGAGATTTATTTGTAAGTTAGACAGGGTTAAAACACAGGCAGAGAGGGAGTTTAAATAGTGTTTTGAAAACAATGTCATAACTTTATCAAGGTTTGTGAAGATGTGAATGACTTGTACCTCCCAAACTTTATGTGTGTGTATATATATATATTTTTACACTTAAGAACCATACTCCTGTGTTGGTTACACTGTAAATCTAAACATACCGCTAGATAATAAAACATAAATCAAACGTAATTGATAATTGCTATTGGCAAACACACTACAGTCAATGTGCTTAAAAATTTTAAAGGACATACCACTAAGATTTGCATCGTAAATGCAACTTAAAGACTGCATCCATTGCACAATGAACAACATGAAGAGAAATCACTCTGTTAAAAATCATTCTAAGAGCTTGTATGACTGTATCCAAACAGTACGAATGGACGTACAGCTCAGTGTTATTAATATCATTATTTATTTGTACCATTTGTAGAGAACACATTAAGTATGTTAAAATAAGGAAGTACCATAGAGCTAAAAGCTGTGTAACAACAGCACATCAATTAAATATTAAAACGCATTATCAGGGGTGCGTGTATACACAGAATGTATAATTCTACACTAAAGTAGGAGGAAAATTTGTTTTTCTTCTGTCATAGATAGATCTTTTCAGGAAAAAAATCATGACTACTAAATACATAATATCAAAATCAGAGGAGAGCAGAGGAATAGAGCAGAGGAAAACATCCCTTTACATGAGATATTAACAAAACCTCCTCTTATAATACATAGTTTTCAAAGCTACAGAAAGTTAAGGTATGTGAACTTGAAATGTTCCCCTTTGGAACTAATTCCTGTCTGTTATATTTTAGTGCAATTTATCTGACTAGAAAATAAAAAGACACCTCTGCATCATATCATCAAATCATGAATCTAAGCACAAGCAGACTGTATTAGATCCATCACTCTGCACAACAGTCACAAGGAATGACCACCATCTATTTCCTAGTCGCGTTAACACGTTTGTGAGCTAATTAATGAAAAGGAACAACTGAAAAAATAGCAGTCAAAGCCAAAGACAAAGTAGCATTTAGAAACCTTTCCATTAACCAGATTGAAAAAAAAGATTAAAAGAGTTTGTTAAGTAGTTCAAAGTAGAAGAAACGAAACTATTTAGTCTACAAGCCATGGCATCTCTTGGAGGGCAGTGAAGTACCTGTAATGAGACTACCAATTAAGTGGAGAGAAGTCAGGAGATTTTCCTAGTAGTTCAAGTATTTTGTCTCAAATAATCTGCCAAATGACGTCCTTTCATAAAAATCATTCTTCTAAACTGTTAAAATTAGCATAGGTATAGAAGAGCTTGGATTGAGTACTGTCAGGAAAGCTTGTTTTTCTAAGGTGAGCAGGAAGCTGTGCAAGCCCCCAATCCCCGCAGTGAGATGAGAACATCTTATCCCAGGGAAAAGTGCCAGATCTGCACCTTACAGCTGTCTGTCCTGCTTGAAGGTGGGAGTCGGATGAGGACGGGCTGAAAGGAGGAACCCCTGCAGAAGCACAGAGCCTGGTCACATCTCACTTTTGCATACAAGTTGCCAAAGAAGAGAACCACCAGAGTCCTACATTCCACCAATTATATCACATCATTAACCTACCCTTGCTCAATCCAACTTAGAGGCACCCAGCCAAATGAAGAGTCAACCTCTGCTCTTTACTTTCAACGTCCATCTCCTGCCAATAATGAAGACACATTTGAGAGGAAGATGGAGAAAGCCTAAATCTTGATTCACGGAAACCCCTGTACCCTGCAGGAGGTGAGCCCTGGGCAGGTTTACAAGCTCTGTAGAGCTGCTCGCTGGGAAGCAATCTGCTGCCTTTGCTCCCTGCAGGATTTCACAAGTCCCTCCAGTCATCTGCTCTTGCTGCACACACTCTCATACATCACCGTGCTGACAATCTAGAAACTGGACCAGATGGATGTATAACCCAAAACAGAGTTGTTTGTTAAATCTAAAAGCTATTAATCAAAACAATTTCCTTTATTAAACTCTGTGGGAGAAAGGGACAAATATATAGCTGCCATAATGCACATGCTTACTGGGAGTGCATCACAGCACAAAGCAGCCCCAGGTTATGTCACCAGGCTCCACCAGGGAAAAGTCTGGATAGGAACATTCTTCCTGAAAAAAGCAGATTAATGCAGGACAAAGAAAGGAGGAAAGGGCATCTAAATGCTTTCCTTTAGTAGATAAGGTATGGGTTTTTTTTCCACTACAGAGAAAATAATTACATTCTTTGAAAGGACTGGCAACTTCAGTTATTTTTAAACAAAGAACAGCTCTGTGCCTAACACGAGCACTAACTTGTTTTAGGAAAGCAACAGCTGACACTAGATCAACAACATTAACTTCAGCTTTCACCAGGCACCTAATGCCAACCCAGCTGGAAAACTACCTGGGCTATTTGAGGTTTAAGAGTCACAAATAACCCTTACTGCTCTCCCTCTTCTGCTTCTGTGATTCCTCACATGTTCCTTCTCTATAGCGCTAAAAACATCAATACAAATTTTCTTGTTTTCCAATATAAAACTTTACAATAAAATGATTTACATATAACAGATATGAAAACATTTCAATGTTAATAAGAGAGAAAAATCTTGTACAAACAAATTAGAGAAAAGCAGTCCTTGAGAAATACCTGGAAAATGGTTTCTTAACTGTTAAATAGGGATTTTTGAGAGTAAGGAAAACTCTGTGGCTATTATGCACCAGCCTAAACCACACCTTTGAGATTAACAGATCTGGAGGATGCCACTGAATTAGAAAACGGTTGTAATCCCATGGAGACACTCTGATACAGAACTTATTGCAAAGAAAGCTCATTCTACATACTGAATCAAGACAGAAATCCACGTGATGCAAGCAGTGCGGGGAGCTTCACCACATCCCAGGCACTTCCCTCCCTTTAACAAGGACAGCATGCGAGATGTTCCTGTTCTTATTCTTCAAAGAATGAGCAACTGAATTGAATACACACACAGAAAAGATTGGCCCACAAATTATTTAACTTTCTGCAGCATATTCTAACCACCCTACATTCAGTATTTTAAGAGATTGTCACAAATACTTACTCAACATTTTTCAGAATTAGCACTTCCATTGACACAGTTTATGCCAATGTCTGTTATTAGCATTGATTTTAGATGGCTTGTTGGCAGAGTAGGTCTTCTGAAATACATGCTCAACCAGAAACAGTGCCTGACTGAAATGCTAGCACATTATTACTGGCTCATTAAGAAGCAAATTAGTTGTTTTTCTATTTGTTTAGCAATACTCAACAGGTACTTATTTTGAAATGGTTTCAATGTGGAAACATTAAATTAACATGTTCTGTGCTTATAGGAAACATTTATTGGACAAAGGCCAACCCCACCAGCCTCACATCAGAAATTATCATTTCTAAATTAAAGCAACATACACTAAATTACTTCTCTGCATGTGCTTCCTGCCAGCTCGCTGGATCCAACAGAAGCTGACGAATTCTACTCTCCTACTTCATGCTTACAGTGTACCTCAATACAATTATAAAGATAAAGAAAATAGAAATTGTATACATTGCAAAAGAGTGACTTTCTACTTTGCATATGCAACCAAATCCTGAAAGTTGTATATGCAAAAGTTCAACAACTTCAGTTATATCAGTAAACATTCAAACTAAATTAGCTTTAACATTTTTTTTTAGTTTTGTCTTTTGGCCTTTAGTTTATACCAGCCTAGGAGTAAGCAGAAAAAGTACAATAGTGACAAAACAATGAAGCAGTAAAAATAATATGAGGATGAATTAAAATATATTGTTTTCATTGGGAGTCAATAGGGCAAGTGCTTTCTAAAAATTATGTTTCCCTTTGACAAAATCAGTATAATGCTTGCTGGTACAAGCAATGAAAAAAACCACATAAAACACTTCCAATTTTGCTTTCCATTTTAATGGCTGCAGGCAAAATTCAGAATACATTTGTCAAGTTGATATTATCAACACAACAGGGGCATGCCTGACTTGTTTTACATTTGTTCTCAAAGTTCACTTTTAGAGGCCATCAGCCAAGAAGGGAGAACACAGGAAACCAAAATCATTCATATGAGACAGGCACAGAAACATGCTTTCAAATATTTAAAACTTTCAGTAAATATTATCACATATTCTTTGCAAGGCATCAATCACATTTCTCTTGAACATTAAATACAGAACTCCAACCAGTCTGGAAATTAGAGGTGATGCACATTCTCTCTTTGCTCACAGTTTAATGAGACATCCCAGTCTGATCTGTGACAACTGGTGCCAACATCTTTAGCTTTCTTCCTGACATCTGAAATTGATTTCAAAGACAGATTTTTGAGAAAGAAAGAATACTACAGGAAAGGAGGGAAGAAAAGCATCCTAAAGGAAAACTGAATGTATACTCCTAGCCTTTTTTCCACTTTGGTACTTAAAAATCATTGGCATCGTTAAAATAATCTGAAGGAAAATGCCATTAAAAATTCTTCAGTGTATCTAAATGTTAATCTTGTGCCTTTGAAATGAATACCAGAGAAATAGTAAAGACAATTCTTTGTTATTATATTATTCCTGTTCTATTTTTGTTCTCTTTAATAACACCTGGACAAGGTTTTTTCCATATACTTAATGAAAGCTTATTCATCCAAGAAAATACATGCCTTTGTGCATCTAGTTTTTCTTATTTAATTTTGCAGATTTCTCCTTTTCAGCCTAAAATATATACAGAAAGAACAAATACATTGTATAGACCAAGAAGCAATCCATGAATTGTGTAATTCTTTGACTCAGTCGTAGATTTAACGAATATATTGTTGGTATGACTACACTGATGGAAATGATATTCATCAAATTATTTTCATGTAAAAAAGTAAATAAGTTGCCAAACCCTTAACACTGAGGTTCGACATAAAGAACCACTACAGAACACTGTTGTTGTTCCAGGAGTTGCAGTATCATTTAATAGACCTGACGGATAACACAGAATGGGCTGTGGCTGCTTATTTTTTAAAAGGGTACAATGATACCAGAGCAAGAAGCTTCACTTTGGCACCAACACTACGCTGTAAGAGAGGAATTTCAACAGCTGTCCTGTACAGATGGTTGCTTTTACTTACAAAGCTTTGAACTGAAGGAAGATTAGACCTACGGGTGAGGGACCTTTACCTGGTTGCTTTGCTCTCATAGTTGGCAGAGGAAAAAAATAAGCAGAGACTACAATAAACTTCTTGTTTATGTTATGCTCAGAGTATTTCTTATATGTACAAAAGCAGATGTTTATTTGACTTCAGCAGTAATGTTAATGCTGTTACCATTAGAGGCCTCGGAATTCTTTTGTGGAATAAAAAATAAAAAAAACAGAAAATTCTGTTTTCCTGTATTCCCATCAGAATGTCCTCCATTACAAAAAATGAAGAATAACAAAAAATAGCAAATACAAATAGCATGGAGGAAAATAATGTGAGTCAAAGTGAGTCAGAAGCAGCCAGTACAAAAGCAGAATGCCACACTGCTGCATGACTAAAGGTATATGCCTTTGTTCCAAGCTAATTAATCTTATTTTTCATCATAGGTTGAAAGGTTTGAAAGAGTCATTTCCCCCTAAAATATATAAAACTTGTTTTTCTTTAAAACAAGGCACAATAACAAAGCATTCCATTTTGCTACATTGACTCATACAGGCAGCAATGCGCACTACAAATGCATCAGGTTCATGGGACACAGAAACTACTTTGCACTTTTGACCTGAGTTTTTGCTTCTGAAATCTATTCCCATACTGACTTTCCGAAGATACATTGGTTTACCACAACCAGTTACTGCAAATCACTGCCTGATGGTAGTAGGTATACATGTCACACTTCTTCTTGAGCCTTAAAATAGTTATCAATAAAGATAGATGAAGGAACTACAAAGTCCTCAGCAGCTTCCAGCACTTCACATCTAATGAGTGCTTCTATTGTACAGCACGGTTCAAAAGAAACATTAATTCTATTCTGGCAGCTATATACAATCTGAAAGCCAAAATGGATGGAATCCATAGAGTTCTAAGGTGAAAATTTATTTAAAGTTGTACATGAGAATTTGAAAGCTCCAAATCCTCTCAATAGATTTAAAACTGAAACCGATCTTTTGATCTCCCCATCTGCCTTCATACGAGAGCTTTTCTTAAAGTGAAACAATAAAACATGACTCAAACACAAAGGAGCAGAGTTCTACAAGTCAAGGAAGTTAAAATTGTTTGTGTATTCTTTGAAATTGTAAACTTTGTAAACTAAGAACCATGTGTTCCTCATCACAGTAGAGAAAACAAATTCAAACATTCCCGACAAGCTGAAAGGAAAAGAGTAAAAGCTTTAAAACACAGCATTTTTCTCATACTCAGGGTGGGTCAATATATCAGAACAACTGATTTTAACTATAAAACAAGAGAGGCATATTAGCAATTTCTTTTAATTTGTGATTACATCTCTCATTAGTATACTTACAGCCAATTATTTTCACGGTAACTACTGCAGAAGGCCAGGTACTGGCTCTTTTCTTCTACACAACCCACTTCAAGGGCTCTGTGGCATTGATCTTTTGACAAATATTCTTGGTATCATGACAAGTTATAGTTACATTGTCGTGAATATCCTGTAGGATACAAACCTCAACATACCACATTTCTTCTCCCATTTCTCATTTCAGATAATCCGATGGTGAGTCTTCCTAAACATTGCTAACATCTCCATATGAGTATCATTTAAAAACCTGAATTAAGAAGCCAATCAAAATTCCCTTGTACTTCTTGTTCATAGAAACATAGAATCACAGAATCATAAAATGGTTGGGTTGTTCAGTGAAGGAATGCATCAGTGGATTCCTCTGGTCTACTTGCAGCTCAGTCACGCCTCCTGAGATGCCACTGATCTTTCAATACCAACTATCAGCAATATGCCATCTGTTTGGTATGGGTTCTTTTTCCTTCTCCCTACATCTACTACAGCTGCTGGGAGCTGCAGTGCCAATTCCTTTCTCCCTAGAAGCCACCTTCAGATTCATTCTTGAAAGAAAAGTTTCCAAAGTGACCGTAATTGTTTCCAAGTTAGAGCCACAATTGCAGATATAAAAAGTTCATTTCTTTTACCTGGCAAGCAGGGTTAACTTTCCTCCTCCTTATCTCTTCTTGCTACCCAAATAATATATGAGAGTCATCAGCTCTCACACTGATTCATTCTTAGCTTTCACAGTACAGGTGCTAGTTGTCAGAAGAGCTATGCTGGCTGAATTTTCCATATGGAATCCAGCAGCTGGAGTTCATTCATTAGAACAAGCAAGAAGTCCTGGCATAAATTAAAGAGAGCAGAACAACACAGTGACAAACACTACTTCCTGTATCTCACGTACAACATCAAGAAGTATTGTAAAAGAAAGCACACTGTTCTATGAGCTAGGGCCAATCAAGCCCAGTTACCTACGGACGTGCTTGTACCTAAGAAGCCCCTTCATTCTCAGACTCCAGTAACCCTGAAGTCTTTCCCCTTACTCACGACTCCCTAGGTATCGTTTCTCCAGTTCCACACGTAGCACCAGGTACACTCCATACCCTATATCTGCATTCTTCATTAGATCTGCAGATTGCTGTCTCTCCCCAGAAGCCATTCCACTGACACCATCAGCCTATAGAAGTCAGAAGCTGTGTCCTGCTTCCTTCACGGTGTAGGATAAAGTAAAGTTTGGTCTGGCTCCTTTGTTATTTGAAATGCCCAACTAATAAAGGCCTCCCCTTTATAAAGACAGTGTTACCAGCCTTCAGACAGGTTCTGACCATTAATATAATACTCCTCCTGACACACAGCCAGTGGATACAGATCACCCTCACCCTGTACCCCATTCCCCTTTTCTGTGTGGCCACGATGTTCTTTTAATTGCAAAACACAGAAACCATCAGAAGTGCATTCAAGGTGCTGTAAGTTGTGAAACCAAAGTTTCATTTGGTTCTTTCCACATTCACATTTTGTGTACAGGAAGTTATTATAAGCTTTGTGTATTTGTTAATTTACTATTTTCTCTCTTCAATGTATCAAACCACTCAGTCTTCATATTTGCACTGAGATGAACACTATCCCTCACCTTTAGCCTATGAAACACTGGTGAACCTATGAACAGTTCTTTCTCCCTAGCAGAATCCCAGGATTAAATCCTCTAAATCAAATGTGCCAGTACCACACCAACACATACATGATGGAATGTACTCTTATTGTATTCGTCGCAGTTAATCATTTTTTATTTTTAAAGAGAAGAATAATAGTCTTAAAGAAGATGTCAGGGCCTCAGACATTTTCCTGTCTCTGTTATTCTGAAGCTAATCAAATTATTTAACTTCATTATTAACTAAGCTATCAACTTTAACAGCTCTTTCAAATTAACTATTATGGGAACTTTTATCCTTAAAATAATCAGCTTTCTGCTCGTAACATTTAAACCTAGCCTGTAAAACTTTGGAAATGATTTTCAGATAAGCAAGCTTCAAACTTTCTCATCGCTATTTTTAATCAAGTTTTAAATTAATGTCAAGGATTTTCCTAAATTTTTATTGTTTCATATAATAGCATGGCATTCTTTTCATAGTTCATTGCTTCAATCTACTTGAACAAAATATTTCTTTTCACAAGTTTAACTATTATCAAAGTAATGAGAAAATCTACTCCAATGTTTAATTTCAAAAGGGCAAACCTTGAATAAGGAAGCTTAATAAAAGGGTCAGGAGATGTTAAGCAGTGCAGTAGAGAAGGTAAGAAGAGGTCCTTCAAAAAATTGAAGTTCAGATGATAGAAAGAAGAAAAAAAAACACAAATCCCTGTGAGATGAAAGTAAAAACACTGCGAGGATGTCCCAGAAATTTTCAAGAACAACTTCAAAAGAAAAAAACCACAACCACAAATACTGTAAGATTCACTCTGTAAGCATGATCTAAGGGAACAGCTCACTGAAGGCCATAGCAGAAAAGGTAAATAAATCCTGTACACCCATATTAACCATGGAAGAGCCTAGAAGATTCTACTGCTACATCTTTTTGCAAGAAAGATACTGAAGATACTGAATTCTGTATCCATTTGACAGAGAATTATTGCTAGGGGGGTTTTTAGTCTCATGTGGACTCGAGGAGTCGGACGTGCAGCCCCATTGTGGCTCATGGAGCTGGCTGCCCGCACAGCCCTGGTCATCACTGCTCACACCAATGGGGGCAACTTCTGCTGACACGAGAGCAGTTGCAGTGGGGGCACTATCAGATCTATTTTCCAGACCATTGAGCATCTGGAAAAGCATTTGCTGCTACAAAGGCATAAGAAAAGCTCTGCTTTATCTCTTTCCCAGTAGAGGATATGGGATATGACAATAACTATGTAAAAGTAAACACTAAAAGCAAGATGTCTTACACCCTAAGGAGTGGTTGGAGCTTTAGTGTCTGTCTCATTCCAAACGCTGGGTCCCACGCTCTGAGAGCACTGGTGGTGGGATGTGAGTGGCCTAATGGGCACAGTCCACACAACCACAGGATATCCCAAGTTGGATTACTGAGTCCAACCTCCCAGCTCCACTCAGCACCACTCGAAATTCCAACCACACTCTGCCTCTTCCACAGCATTTCCCACCTCCCTTCAGCACTTTGGGCACAAGTTCTGGGGTTATTTCTCTCTGCTCATCAAACTCCTAATCAACAGCTAAACACAACCCCACTGCATTCTGCTCTGCGTTGCCACATGCCTTTACTGCCCCACATTTTCTTTACCACAGTCAGTTCAGCTTCAGCAGTAAGCCTGGTCTGTTCAAATTGCCGTCATTAACATCTTATTTAAAGAAAAGGCATCATAACAGTATCTGGAACACCACATGAAACAATGGCTCATGATGGAAAAAAAAAGATATCATTCTGATTGTTCTTCAGTTGTTTTTTTTAAGCATGCATTGCTTTTCTTGTATTGCTTTATTCTGAATAGAGAGGAAAGGGAAGACGTGTATCACACAATAACATTTATAATGGAAACTGAATGGCAATCTTGTCTTTACAAAGTAAAGTTGATATATATTGAAAAATAAATTAGTGAATTGGACTACTTTAGGTAAGGAACTCCATGAGAGTAATTCAAAGATATGATTACTGAATGTCACCTTAACAGTAAAGAATATTTATGATACTTCCAGGATTTGTGGAACAGCTGTAAACTGTTATAAAACACAACAGATAAACACGTTGCTGAATTTCTGACAGGCAGAAAAAGTCCCAAAAGATACAGTAGAAAAAAGCTTCATGCCAATACAATATAAATCAGCCACTGTGGACAGAGGTCCATGGCAGCACCATAGTGCAAACCTGAAATGCAACCAGAGCAGACAGCTCTAGCAGCCACATTCTGAGCTATCTGAAGACACAGCAACTAGAATGAGAAACCGAAATTAGAACCTACTATTTGATACATGGAGAATCATTAAGACTTTAGTATTAATTGGAAACAGTTTCAGTATTAAATGGTCAGAGAGAATTAATATAGTTTGAACTTGAAGTGGGACATATCACTATGAAGATGGCTCCTAAAAGAGTCACAACTTTCAACTCAGCTGAAGAAAACCCACTATTTCTGTATTGCTGGAGAGATGAAATAGGCAAAAGGGGAGACCATGATAAAGTAGCACATCAGTATGGAAACCAAACAGAACTGCCCCTTAAATATGAAACAGAGAAGTGTACCATATTTCACAGGGATATTGATCTCAGGAACACTGATGGGAAAGTGTCCTAGCACCTTTATTTATAAATAAAGTCAGACTTCAGTTAAATAGTTGGTCTACTTTTAAGAAATTATAAAAAGAAGCGATGAGGCCATGCATGATGAATTGGAAAAACTTCTGATGGATGTAACAGTCTTGTGGAGCAAAAGATTTAATGCAAGAACTGTAAAATGGTAAGTCAGATAAGTCATACTAGCAAACATCTGATACAACAGGTCAGATTTATTGGCTTGAAAAGTAAATTGCCAGCCTCTACCCTGGCAATACATCTGCTTTGTCAAGTTTTAGGAATGACTAATATTAGTGGAGCCTCAGCCTTGAAATTGTATTAGCAATCAGATATTCTGCTGTGAGTGACAGACCAAGCTGATGAATAGAAAGAAAACTGACAAAGGCAGAGTTGGCATGCCCAGACCAGGTGGTTTACTTCTTCCAGAACGAGCATTGAAATAAGTTAGCTTAAGGGTAAATCAGAAGGGTAAAGGAAGTTTATCTTGCAAGGGAGGTCTGAACACGTACATTTTTCTGCTTTTTGGTTCTGTACCTTTCACAAAAGAAAAAAAAACAGAAGAATTAATGCTTGATGTCAGTGGTGATGGTTTTGAGTCATTTAAATCAAATTCCTAAAAACAAACTCAGAAGTGAAACAGCTTGCAGATGTCCAATAAAATTGGGCATGTAGGAAAACAGAAAAAAAGTCACATCAGGAAAACTGAATTTTCTTCTGAAATTGGGCAGAGCCAAAAGAGTTATCATCCAAGGTCTAGAATAAGGGGAATCTGAAAGCATAGTTTCTATTACCAGCACCTAATAAGGAAAGACCTGGAAATAATTCTATTTGCCCTACAGGCAGAGAACTCTTTGAAATAGAATTGCTTTATGAAAATACAAGGTTTAAAGCCCATCTTCCTTGTCCAACCCATCAAAGTGTTTAAGGAGTGCTTAAAGATGCGTGGGGTCTTCCCAGGCCGGTTTAATCCAGTTCTGTAGTACAATCTCTTGAAGAAGGATGTGCTGCCATTACAATTAAGCAAATTACTTCTCCAAGTTTATTATTTAGGATTTTAATAGCACTTGTACTGTATCACTGCATTCCATATCTGTGTATCATTCTGCCCTATGAAGCAAAACTGTTGAAGTGTTTAGCCATTTACCACTTTCAATTATCTTACAAATCCGCCTGGAAGTTGGTTTTTATACTTTGATCTAAAACTATTACCCAAGTCTTGTACAATGTAATTAAATAAATTAAACCAGCCCTCAGGGACCTTATGCTCTAAAATGAAATTTCAGATCCAAGGAGTGCCTGTAACCTTTACTGTAACCATGTCTAAAATGCTACTTGTAATTTCACAGGTAATCAGATCCTGACAGAACATCAGACACTTGTTGATGGAACCCCTCCTCCCCAACATCCCCAAGGGTAAATTTACCACAACATGATTGAAACCAATCCTGTTATATCAGAGCCCGTGCTTGAAAAGGATGTTACTGGATACGAAGAAAGGCTTCTGGAACAGAACTGGTCAGTTATAAAGCACATGCATTGCTGACTGGATTGTTTGGCTCATTGGAAATCTTCCCATTTAGTAACATCTACTATTTCTCTTCCAGTTCAAATGTCCCAAAAACCAGGCTGACCACAATACTCGAGTTACCTCTGACAAGGCATAAGCAAAAAAACAAACGCACACCTATGTGGTTGAAGCCCAAGCGATAAAGGCCAGCTTTAAACATGAATCCCTGACCTCATGAATTTAGGTTAAAAAAAAATCTTAAATCCTTCCACTCTCAAAAAATACCAGTAATTATCAAATGAAACGCAAGAATTAACAGACAGTAGCTCACGTCTCCATATGTAACTGTACAACCAAAATACATGCAAACGCTTGTAATTGACATAACAATAAAACGTTGGCTGAAGACAACACAAGAATTAGTCACAACAGTTTTTTTGCATGGCAGCTGAAAGTTCCACCTCTTCTCTCCACAGTTTATCAATCAGGGTGCAGGGTACCACAGGGACGAATGTCACTTCAGAAACACCCTAGACCAAGGAACTACTCTTAGTAGTCTTCTCTTAGTACACCCTCTGATGTTACTTGCTATTACTGACACATTAATGTTCAGCACTTGTCAGTGGCCATTGATCAAATAAACACATGGTTTTGTAAACCTGGATATCATCAGCCAGAAAATTGCAGGAGTCAGTAATCACTGCTCAGGACTTTGCATACTTCACTTAACATGCTTTTCTTTTCATTAGAATGCCTTTTATACGAATGACATTGAGCAAGAGAATGTTCTACCATCTGAAAAATGTGTAATTCTGCCCACTGAAATAGGATCATCAGCTTTCAAGGGCAGCCGACCACCTTCCTGCCTCCGCCTGACGCTCACCACGCTCCCATGATCTGACAGCAGCAAATGGCTCGGCTTCAAGGTGCTCCAAGCAACGTGGTACTGCAATTCAGCGAGCAGCAGCTGTACTCACGGAGCTCCGGGTGGGCAAGCGCTGATTCCTCACCCAACTCCACGCCTTCCTTTTTGCCACTTAGGCAGCAGTTTGAGAAGCACAATAAATCTTCTACACCCCGTCAGACATCTTATATGTTTTAACTTAAGAAAGTACCAAGTACTTGACTTAAACTGAGTCATTATAACAAAACAGAGAATATCAATGAACAGGCATTGAACAAAAAGAATCCTTTTGGAGATTCAAAGTATTCCAACACTATTTTATTCTTCCTGGTTACAGAAAAAATGTTCTATCCATCCCCAAAGACACAGGTAACCAAAAAGTACGTCATCTACAGAAGGCTACTTAATGAGAGTGAAGTGCCTTGCTATTATTTAATTTCAGCTACTTCTGTGCATTTCAGCTTTCAAAGCAATACTACACAGTGTCAAATCAACGGTGATGAATTATAGGAATGTAACAAAAGCTATGAATGAGGAGACATTAAGAAAACATTAATTCCTCCTTATTACTATTTTCAAAATAATAAGGAGGTGGATTTTTTTTTTCATTTTTGCAAGCATAATCCTGCCTTGTCCAACATATCTCAGGCTTCTCTCTCATTTCTTTTCTTTCCTAGTCTGTATCAATAACAGAAAATTATTATGCTTGAGTAATTTGATCTCCCTAGGAGATGAATGTATGTCTGAAGAATATCACTAATTGTAATAAAAATATGTTCATTAGTAATATTAATCATCTTCATGCATAACTGAATTTAAATTTTTCAAACCTATGGGTTAGGGAAAACCCATACCCCAACAAATACAATGTTCTTGGTATGAGTGCCACTATGATATCAGTGCTTAATCTCAAAGAGCCTGCATGCAGGGAAGGCGTATGCCAACAAACAGATGTGCTACATTACAGCCAGAAGCCTCCTTAGTCAACATGCGGCTACCAAAACATTCAGGCAAAGATCAGAATCACAGAATGGTTTTTGTTGGAGGGGAGTGTTAAAGACCATCTAGTCCAACCCCAATAAAATTAGTAATTTATATTAACTGTATGATCGACAGCAGCTATTCAAAACCCTCTTGCCAAACTTTACACTCTGCTTGTGGCAGCCACTGTATTTAGCAGCTAGGAGGCAGACAATCCTACTTGTTTTGCACCACACAATGAAGGTACTGAACTCATCGTAGTGTCTCTTTCTTTTGAGTTTTTTTTTAATTATTATTATTATTTTTGCCATAGGGAACTGATAATTGAGATACCTCACGTGTAGTAGGAAGAGCTGAAAAGAGGTTTTTGATCTCCTAGCCCCCAGCTCCTCACTGAGCCGAGCTGCAGCAGCAATGACATTTCACCTGAGAGTCAGTATTTGCAGTCTTATCTTTCCAGATATGATTCAGTAATATAAACATGCTGCCATATAGAAAACAACTTTACTGACATGACATAACTCACCAGGAATTAAAGAGCTGTGCAAAACCATTCCAGCTTCTCACTTACAAATCCATTAAATAGGTTAAAAGTGACTTAAACTATGGAGTCTCGAGGGCTTTTTTTTTCATCTTCCAGGTGATCTTTTACTCTCATGGTAACAGCAGGTAACAAGACAGTAACATTTCTGCCTGTTCCATGTTACTCCAGAGGCCTCATGCCTGCGTGGCTCTGTACAGGTTATAACCTCTCCAGATTTCATTTACCCATCTCTAAAATGTGAATAATGTTTAACATCCTCCAGGGAATTGAACGGAGGCCTGGAATATTAATCCTGGTAAGATGCTCCGAAATCAGAGAACTGAAAACGGCACAAAGTGATATATTTCATCTTCTTACCACCTTTTCCTTGTCATGCTCATACAGAATTAACCACCATCATTTAACACAGTATTGCTTCTAAAAAGAATTATTGAAGAGGGCAAGATTATAAGAAAAAAAATAGAGGTAAAATAACTTAAACCAATGTTTTTTTCCTGCTTACAGAGGTGATACGCACTGTGACATTACATACACACGGCGATTCTATTGTGCCAGGCTGTGCCTAATATTTACAATGACTTCCTCTACGGACTTTTCTATCTAGATGAAGGGGGGTTAAGGAGCCTTCTAACAGCAATAATCTGTTTCATTATGAAAACCTTCTTTGAAATGGTTACAGAGTGGCCCTTGTGAACGATTCAGAGTTGAAACCTAAACGCTTTCTTTTCCCCAACGCATAAAAGACACCGAGTACTTCAATTCTACGGAAGATTAAGCATTTTGTTAAAAATCTTACTAGGTTTATTGTAAAGTGTAAAATATTTTGTTACTTGCTATATAAATTAATGGACTCGTGTTCAGAGCAAAAGGATACTAAAGAAAAATAAAGTGTTAGTAAAAACTCTTTTGCTGTCTATCATAAGTAAATACAGTTGGGATCCATTTGTTTTAAAAGGAAAACAAACACAAAACAGACCTTAAAACTTGTGAGAAGTATTCATATTTTGAAGCATGTTCAACTGCCCAGAAAAACTGTGATGTTATTTCATAAAACTACTTGTATCTACTCTCATTCAGTAAACCCAACAGAAATTGGGATATAATAAAATATCAATATTGAACCAAATAAAATCTGGGGTGAAAATTCACAACGAACTCCAACATATGCAGCATAAAGGCAGTAGTTACAAGGAAACTTCACAGGTCAAGAAGCCCCAGATGAGGAGATGACTTTTTCTAAGATGATTTAAGCATTTGAGTACTTTGGTTGTTTTATTTATCATCTTCTGACCCACAAAATTCTTGTCATTTCTGTATGAACAGATCATGGATAAGCTGCCTTTTTCTGCGTTCACATCAGCTGAGCCTTTATAACAGTGCTGGTAAAACCATTATAAACTCATGGAATTCTGGCTTTTTGCTGTGCCTTAACTCCATCTTCTTCTCATGGAATTTCCATTCTGTTTTTTATTTTTTTTCTTGAAGTTAGCCTAGACAGTCCTCTTCGAATGTGCACCAGAATGTAAACATATGTAAACATGATTAAGTCCACTTTGTCCTACATCATGAAAGGAGTCGATCTGTTATGACACGGCATTAGAATCTGGCTGGCTGACAAGATCAGTCCCTGACGTACACACATCCAGGCAGAGATGAATCTACAACAGATCTGGGCAGCTGAATCAGAATCCTGTGCAAAGGTGTCAGACTGAGTGGTTCTACAACACATCTTTCTGGATACTCATATTTTCTCCTGCAATAACCAGTAACTAAAGCACAATTTTTCCACTGACATCATTCACTGTGTTAAAAGTAGTTTTAACATACAAATCTCCCATTCTAGGAAACGTTAAGAAATAAATTAGCACATTTTAGAAAATCTTCCCAATCAGAAACATGGATGAAATTTCACTACAAAGTCATAAGCTTTGGCAATAGATTTAAGCACAATTTGTTAAAGAGATTCCTTCAACATAAATGAAAAGGATCTAAACATTCCTTCTTTGAGAACTACACAGGAAGGCATTCATCTAAGTTTGCTGTAATATATTTTAAAAGCAGGCTCAATATAATGGCAGTTAAATCTCTGAGAAGCTACTCCACAGTGTTCCATATTGCTTTACTGAACCCACGGGAGTATGTCTTTCTGTATGTTTTAGTGATGCACACAGCTTTGACGACACTTCAATTATCTCTGGCTGAAATTGAATCTGTTAAGAACACTGTAAACCGAATAATCCAATTCCTTCTAATACACTAGACTGAATCCCTGAGCCCTAATGAACATTTTTCCTTTTTCATTCCCTCTCCCTAGAGCTAACTAAATTGGTGAGTCAAGAACCTGGCAATTACGCATCATTTAAATATTTTTAGATGGTACGCATTCATCATCTGCAAGCGAGGACATGATTGCAGTAAGCTTCCCAACAATGCTATGCCATTTTAATTACCAGAAATCTAATGCAGCAGGTGAAACAATGCCATTAATACCTAAAAACAATGCTCTCAATGTCACTAGCAATATTACAATTACAGGAAAACAAGGTTTATAATACAGCCCATATACTTATATACAAAGATGCATTTTGAATGTGTATGCACATATATGCCTTATTTCACATACAGAAGTTTATATAGAAAAGAATAACAAAAAATCACTGTCTGAAAATTTAAGTCCATGGTTAGCATTTGTTCTCTAATAAACCCAAGAATTTTAAGCACGACACAGTGTCAAGAGCTCACTAGTTCTGAGGATAATTTACACATTACTCAGATTTGCAAACAGCTGGATGAGGCCACTCACATGGATTCAACCCAAACATCGCCCTGTGAGAGCAGGATGCTGAACTACATTGCTCCCAAAGCCTCCTCCTGACTGCCTTCCTCTGGAATTCTACAATTCCTATACTCTAAATCAGAATTTGTGGTCCCAGTTGTACACAGTGGCTACAAAGAAATATTTATGTGATCTTTTAATGGAGTATTCCATGCAATTCTATGCAACACACTCTCAAACCACCATTACTTTCAAATCTTTCATATTGTAGAGACATGTTCAGGTTCTAAAGACAATCTCTATAATGTTCCTTTACACATAACACTGTTATTAATAAGGAAAATCAATGTATTCATTTCCACAGAGCTAGTGGAAAATAGTAAGACTAAAATCTGACAAGATTTTTTCCTGTAAAGAATTTTAAAACAGACTTACTGATAGCAATCCGCTACAATCCCACTCCTATGTACCAAGTCCTACATATATCAAGTTTCTGAAAATACTTATCACTCATCAAAGTAAATGCACGTTTAGTGAGTCAGTTCATTAAATGTTATCAATACTTATTTTCTCTAAAAATAACCTGCAAACCCCCCTAAGTGGCTTTCCAAATTTAAAATACAAACCATTTAGAACACATTTGAAGTTACTAAAAGCCATATTAAAAAGATGCAATCTTAAAAAAAAAACAACATTAGCTTTTAGCTCTTGTTTTCGCTAACATTCTTCACTCTCACAAGTTTAAAAGTACCTTCAGTGTATTTGGTCTGGGAAGTAAAAGCCAGGAATTCTTAAGCAGCAATACAGCATCTGGGACAGAAAGTTGGCTACAAAACTCAAAATCCTGGGAACCAAAGCTGCAGAGTGTGAAAGCTGACAGGAATCAGCTCGTTCTGTTAATTTTCTACTTCAAAACAATTATGCAGTAGCTTTCCACATACGGACAGACCAGCAGGATGACAAGACCTACCTGCTGCATTGCACCCACAAGCACAAGTTCTGTTTGAAATTCAGCAGGAGTAGCACTGCCCTTGAAGTGCCTGGTATAGAGCTATTTTGGGGAACCCTACAAACATCTGTGGGATTTCAGATTAGTTAGAGACTCAAGGGAATTCACTGATACAAATTACTGTAATTTCTCGGAGGTCATTACAATTTTAAGCAAAAGCAAGGGCAAACTGCAACATGAATTCTCAAACAAAGCAGAATAATAATAATGCTGATCAAAGTTTGATGATGCTTTAAATACCTAACACAAACTTCTCTGCAAAGTAATTCCAATCAGCATAAAAGCCTTTGATTTACATGCCAAACGTTACTTGGAACAACAGTAGTTCAAAAATACTGCCTTTCAGAACTGTATTTTCCAAATTTGATTCTGAAAAACTTAAGATACTTTGATGTCTTGCACACTACAAGTACACGAACATCTCATCCCAGAGAAGTCAAACTCCCATCTTCCCTTGTAAAACAGTTTCAACATGCCATACCCTGAAAACTTTTTGCCTGTGCATGATGCAGCTCTTAGCTGCAATGCAGTTTCCCAAACACTAACAAACATCTGCAGCACAACATTCTGTTCCACTGTTTCCATCATGCATCTCTTAGTTTCCAGTGTTTCTCCTTCCAAAAGCTTCTCAATGTCCCACCTGCCTACCCACACTTGCCAGGAAACTCCACTGAGATCACCACCTCCTCCTTTTCAGAGCACTCCTGTTTTTGTGTAGACATATTTTGCCTACACTTCTGAGAGGACTTAAGACAGCTCTTACAATGATGTCTTTGAGGAGTACCAATTCCTTTTTCATACTGGTAACACACAATCTTTCCAGAGACTCTCCAGGTAACTCCGCTTCCCCAGGAATGCTTTAAGCAGCAATAAAAGGACTACATTGTCACTTCTTGCCTAAGACTGACAATTAAGCCCTAGAAATCAGTGTCCATTAAATAATCCAGGGGTGGTCTTAGCAGGAGACTGGTATCCTAGTCAACATTTGGTGTTTCTGATGCTTTGGGGTTTACCTGCAGCTCCCAACATACGTTTTTTAGGGTTGCCTGCAATCACTGCTTCACTCAGTCTCATCACCTTCAGCACAGAGAGTGCTTTGTAACTGTCACATTCATCTCAATTCATCCACATCCTAATATCATGCAATCAACATTTGTGGACAGGTATAAGAAATGAAACTATACTGCATTATCCGTTTTGGTCAGAAGAAATTTCCAACAATTTCTCCTGTGGGGAAGTATTTCCTTGCCTTGCATTTCCAGACAACATTTTGATGTAATTTCCTACAGACCGCATAATGTAACGTGCACCATACTGCGGATCAGCTATCAGTAGCATTATTACCATAATTAAATGCCATCTCTTTGAGGGGACAGAAATTGCAAGTTCCTACTATATCATAACTGATATTGTACAGCCACCTGTAAAATAATCTCTCCCGCTGCTCCAGAAAGTCACTCTAGAATACCAATGATTACCAAGTTCCATTACTTTTATGATTACTGTTATCGTATAGATAGAGATGCACACACTCTATCATTACGAGGAAAAAAATTAAGAGAAAGGAAAGCGCCTAAAACCAAGTACTGAAACAAACCGTCTTCAAGTGAAGTTTGAAAACACTCAGATGTTCTCTTTAATGCTTTAATGTCAGTTTTGGTTATATACACCAAATCATAGGATATTACAGTCTGTTGCATCCCCCACGCCCCCAGGTGGTCTCGCTTAGACTTACTCAGCTCCCCTAACACCATAATTAAAAAGAACAGAACTGATATGACTCAACTGAGAACAAGCTGATGTATCTGTTTCTTTCTTTCCTAAAGATATGGTTTAAAATAAGTAGCTCTGGGTTGTTTAATAGCCTGAGCATTAATAAATAATTTACTGTAGAAACACCAACATACTCAAATGTTGTTTGAATGGGATGCTTCACCCATAATTTACACACAGTAAATTACTCACTAAAACTGTTTTCTATTCAGTGTACTTTTCAAGGAAACAGCAAAAACAGAAGATTGGAACTATACATCCTCTGACAGTAACAAATGTCCTCACTACACGTGAAGAAAATTAGAGCTACACTTCATGAGTGCAACATTACTGTTTAAAAAACACAGAGGAATTTCTCTGCTCCGTGACTAGAGAAATGTTTACACGCTTTACCAGTCACCGTATATTTACCAAAACATCGGCTTTTAGAAGCAAAGCAGGCACATTCAAGGAGTCTTCATGGCAGCAGGACACTCCAATCAGCTGTATTTCTTAGCTTTAGAAAATCATGTTCTTTTTCATCCCCTCCCAGTATCCATGGTACTTAGCACTGCCCTTCCTTCCTATTTGGGAGCTTTCTAGCATGTAAACTTCCATGCTCATGGATCAGGCCCTAATCTTTTGCTGCTACCTACCCTTATAATTACTAATACTAATAATATAATCCCTCGTATCATTTTTGCAAGACAATATAATACTCTACCCAATTAAATACTTCTTCCTGGTTTCTTTATAAGAACAAAGAACAACCTGTAAGATTTGATAGCATGAAAAGCATTTCATGCTAATCTTTATCACCAGACAAAGCTTCTTGTTCATAAAATTGTCACCGATTTTAGTTCATTTTCCTCAAGTTTCAATTTAACTTCTTCTCCTGTTACATTCAAAACAACTTCAAATGGTTATTTCATTATTTGATACATCTATGTATAAATTTATTAATTTACTTTACATTTCCATTAATCATCAATGTAAGATACAGCAGGGAAAAAGGCATTTTTTTCTATTTCTATATTGCTGCCACTAATTCTGTTGACTGTGAGCAAAACACTCCATTTTCTCTGTTCTACTACTCCTAAATATTAAAAAAAAAATAAATAAATACAGAACTAATTTTTCCTTAAGAAAGTGTTTTAAGTAACAGGTTAGGCTTACCTAATGGCTTGAAGGCAGTAAGTTCTACAAAAATTGCAGATATTCCTACCCCTTAGGTCCCATGTGTTTTTACTTCAGTTTCCACTCTGGAAATAGTCTTAAGAAATATTTCATATTCTCAGTAAGTATTAACCACAAAAAGCTTTTCAGAGGAGAACCAACATTCCTTTGAGTTGCTGTCTTAACATGGTTCTCTTCACAGGACCGAAAAATGCAGCAGGAATTTAAGAGAAAATTATGTGATAAACGTACAAATAAGAGTGCTTTGTATGCACTACTCATAAGTGGAGAGATGGGGCTCATGGACAATAGAGAGTTTAACTTTTATTACACGGAGAGGTTGAGGATGCAGAGTAGACAACTGTAAAAGAAAAATATATCTTCAGAGTGAATAACCTCACTCCCTTACACTCAAGCAGGTACAATCCTCAAACACTGCTCGATAAATCGGCAACTTAATTACATTAAAAACAGGCAGAATCTTGAAATCTCAGGAAGGCAACAGGACAAGGCAGCAGTGTGATCCCCACAGACAGCCCCAGAGGTGGGCAAGGCTCAGAGTCAGAGTTTTTTTGCCTCAGCCTTGCCCACCTCTAGCTTGTGCAGTTTTTCTTTACTTCTTGTAGGTTGCAGTAAACTTCCCAACAACTGAAAGCAGATTTACTAGTTGTTCTTTGACCAAAATAACTGCTAAACCACCTTCTGACAGGTGTTCTAATGGAGATTCCTAGCTGACATGAAGTGTACAATTCCATTTGAAAGAGACCTTTTTGAAGTGGAGGACTGATGCCTAACACTTGCTCAAGGACACTGCCAACATCCTAAGACAGCTCTGAGTATTCACCTCTGCATGAGCTGCCTCATTCTTACCTGAGCTATTTAGTGTGAAATCCTACTCTGGAAAATGACAGTGCAGCTACAAGAACATCATCTTCCCTTCTGTCTTTATCAGTTAGTCACATAAGTAAGGTTAATAATTCCACTACAGTACAGCATTATCATGCTGTGTAAATCCCTTCCAGATGTTAGAGAAGTACTACCAATCCATCGTGACCTCAAAGTAATTTGTTATACACCTACACCTTTAGTGGAAGCTTTTTAATCATGCAATTTAGGGGAGAACAAAATCATTAGAAATAATTAATATGCATTTGAGACTGTGTAACTACACATCTTATTTCTAAGCATGGGAAAAGTTATAATTTTTCTCAGCATTCCTTAGCATACTCTCATCGTAGTCGTAAGTCATACTTATTTGTAAAGTAATACAAGGGTTCTTCATTTTTATCACCAAGTGAAATTGAAGATGTACAATTACAAACTCATCCAATAATATCAAGCAACATCTGAACAGCAACCATATCTTATGTCATTTTTTATTCATAAAAGATCCTTTTATTTGGATGGGGCTGGCATTGCCATTCATTTTGGCATAACAGTGGGCTGAGTCCAATTATTAGCACACAAAATATTTGGATAGGAATACTGTGGCTAAAATAGATCACAGAGTACAGGCTCCTCTTCCATTTTTTCCTTCCAGGAACTCTAGCAGCTGATAGCATAAGCTGCCATACCAGCTACATTTAGCCCCACCCTACAACAAGCAACATCTTTAAAAGCTGCTGCCTCATTGCTGCTCCTTCCTCCAAGAAGTTTCATTGCTTTCTGAACACGGCCTCACACCCACACCTCTCCTCCTTGGCATTAAGGATCAGCAGCTGTACACACTGCTGGTTAGCAGTGGCTTTGGTGGACATAAAGAAACCACACCGCAGTGCTACCTTGCAGCAGCGTGCAGAAAGCTGCATCTCTCCCTAGCTGCCACTGCACAGATAGGAGTGATGAAAAGGACTGACCATTACACCATATGCTGCAATTCTCTATCATTTTTAATAATTATTGTTATCATTATTTAGAATGAAAAAAAAGAAATGTAAATAGGAGACAATCAACATGAAACCTCATTTTACCACAGATACGTAGACTAGAAAAGGAATAAAAAGATTTTGGAATGTGAGGTTCTTTTATACATACAAACAATACATACAAAGTGAGAAGGGAGGGCTGCTGGGGAAATAATTGCAAGAGAATAAGCCAAGTTATTGCTCATAAAGTTTGTCACATAACCAATGTGAACCCGAGTAGGAATGTAAAGTTCTTGTTTACAGAGAAGGGGATTTTAAGAAGCCATTAATCTATCATTTCATATCACAAGTCAAGCAATTTGCAATTGAACATTAGAAAAACTTGTACAGGTCACACCTGCTACTTACAGAATGTTGACATTCTTGCTATATTTCACAAATATACTGTCAAATCTTGAAAGTACAAGATGAATTAATGCAATTAAGTTTTTGTTTGGATTACTAAAACAAGCCGTAATTGATTGCTCATATTCCTTACTTCATTAATGACTCTCTAATTAGCAAAAACTTATCAGTATCTGTGGCTGAAGGGTTAGCAGTCAGTGATAAAAATTCAGGTGTGAAATAGCCCAATTTACAATATCAGATGATGTTAATGATTTCATACAAAGAAGTAAGGTCCCATGAAATACACCCTCAATTCCTATTACAACCTACTGACAATCACAGTTTTATATCGTGCAAAGATTACTATACTTATCTGCTCATTAGCTACTAATTTCACTCATTCCTCTTGCCAAGGTAATTAAAAGATTTTTTTTTCAGGCTGAAATGAATTAATAGGACACTTGGACTCCACTCATTTTTCTTATGGTAAAATAATAAGCACTTATACACAAAAATCTAAATAGTTGTGTTAACTAATTAGAAACACTAAGAACAATAAATCTTCTAATATACTAAAATAATAGAAACACCTTTTAGCATGTAATCACCATCAGATTTCCTTAACTTGCAGTTGTATTATAAAAGGGATATGAAAGTGAGTAAAATCTCACCAAAATCTCTCCAGCTGTTCCGCTAAGTAGAAAAGCTTGGTAACACCACACCCCTAAAGATGGTTCTGCAGCCACTGTTTCAAGTTATTAATGATTTAGAGAGACTCATTAGTGAGTTGATCAATTTCCATGATCAATCTACAGAACTTTTGTCAGAAAAATAAATGGAGGAAATAATAATTAAAAAAAAAGTAAAACCCTGTAAGTAGGAGGTAAAACCAGGAAGACAAAACCTAAGATCTTTGAGTAACATTTACCTCCTTCTGGAGCTCTACCACTTGTCCCTGGTTTACTGAATTCCTGCCTCATACACATGCATTGTCACATGCACAGGGATAAGAAAATGGGACCTCACCAAAAACAAAGGTGGCCATTAGGTCTGTTTTACTACCAGGTAGGATCTGTTTTGACATCAAGCAAAGCACCCTAGAGCGAAGTGGCTGAGGCATTCTGTTGGCAGATGAGGAAATTTGAACTGATCCATTATGAACCAGAGAAGGACTGGATCAAATGGTACGGTCTATAGGCACACAACAACAAACTCATGTACCGTTTTCAAGATTTGAATTATAGTCTGTAAGCAAAGCAGACCTGCTTGACTTGCAAGTGTAGATTCTGATTTATCTGAGCATAAGCACTTGTATGCACAGTTAAGCTCAGATTAGAGACAGATTTTGTTTTAATTACTTCAGTGGAATCAAGCTCTCTTGTAGGTCTCTTTAAATATCATTTTATCCAGAGGGTTCTAGATTTATCATCCCATTGGATTTCAACTTACATAAAATATTCATTGCAGAGTTGGTCTGTTCCTTCAGTTTCTCCTTTCTAAAAGGCACCATAGACATTCACCTATCTTCAGTTTTTGTTAAAAAAAAAAAAAAAGCACTGCAATCTGTGCTCCAAATCTCAATTCCAAAAACCAACAACAAAAGCAGCACAAAACCCACCAAAAAACTATCTGACTTTAAATCACAGGCAGTATTTTCATTGGGAAGAGATGCCTGATAGATTAAAAGGAAAGCTATCTTTACAAAGCTCTCTGAAGATCAAAAGAAGTCTCACTCGGATGCATTTTCATGCCAATGGCTAGGAGAAAGAATAGCCTTCAAGGAAACTGCTCAGTGAATCCCTAAGTAATCGGGCAGCAGCACAGAGCATAAGAACCTTCAAAAAGGTCAATGGATAACAAAAATCTGTACTGTTACGGGTTTTTGTTGTTATTTTAGCTCCACTATGCTAACTACAGAATTTGACTATATTTAGCAGTAATTTCTCTAAAATAATGTGTTAAAGCAACAACTACTGAGAAGAAAAAAAACAAGCCACCAAGAAACAAGCAAATCGCTGCACTGTTTATAAAGATAAAATGCTTTTTGTTACTTACTTCGAGCACTGCTGCTTAAACAAATATTTAAAGAACAGCAAAAATTCCCTCAGGATATTAAATAACTGTGCAGAAGATTAACCTCACTATGCATTTAATACAAACAATTAATAAAAAATATACAGTCAATTAAAGTTGTCTTTTTGTAGCCTAATAGGAATCTAACAAACGAATTCTAATCATGTTTTCACTATCACAATTTGCATCAGAGGACATCCTGAGTCAGAAGGGACTCACAAGGATCGAGTCGATGAATCTTATTCCTCACTATCACTTACCCCAGGAGGCCCACGCATTGCGTACCTCTGTCTGCATTCAGGATTTCCACAAGAGCATTTATGCAACACTTGCATCATTGCTTTCTGCACATCTTCACCTTAGCAAGCCAACAGTAAGCGTCCTGCATCGTTGGTCTGGCCATACACATGGACTGTAAATCACACAGCTCTGTGTGTGCCATGAAGTTGAATGGAACAAAGACAACTGCCAAAATACTTTCTACAAAAAGATGATTTCCAAATGGAACAAGAGAATCTGTCCCATAAAAGCAAGCATGTATTATGTTAGAACGATTCCACGCCCTGCATATTGGGCCAACAAAACACTTACCATCAATATTATCCTTAAGAAACTTACCAGCTTTCCCTGCACTGCATATAATACATGCTTATTCCTTGACTGAACTCATTCGCAAGCTTTCATTGTTTTTATATATTTTCCCCCAAAGTGAGTTCACACAACAATGCCTGTGATTTACCCTTAAGCTCTGTCATGATGAAAGGTGACCTTAAATCTCCAGAGCAGCATGAGCACTGCAGTCACATTAACACTAGTCATATGAGCACTGCCAGCTTTTCCTTCCTCCCTGTCTCCTTTTCCTGCTCAGATGGATCATGAAAGGTTTTGTAGCAGGTTTTTTTTTTTCTACTGAAATACCAGAATTGCTTTAGAGAATTGAAAAAATACCTGAGTTAAGCAAAGAAGTACTTTTTTCTAGCACCATTTGAACAGATTAATAGAAGGAAGCAGCTTCTACAGGACCCTTGACATCTCCTTCTGCCTCTGTACTGTGGTTTTGGAACAAAGACAAGGCAAGGTGATCACTAAGAACCCCTGGAAGTATTAGACTATGTCACTTATAGGCTAAGATACATTTACTGAGGTGTGTGGTTCTTCACATCTATCATGAATTTTGAACAAACTTGATATTAGGATAGGCTTAAAATAAAGCTCCCTAATCATACTTCAAGCATTAAACTAGTTCATTCTGAGTCTCCATAAACATTCAGCATCAGTGAATATCAATGGGTGCCATTTTTTCCCTCATGGAAGAATTCTATTCCACACCTTTGCTTGATCTGCACGTCCATGTCAGATGCCGTCTTGTCAGACTGCACCTCTGCTGCCAACTGTTTCACAGTAACAAAATGTAATGGAATATTGGTGGGAAGGTTCAGCCTCTACTGCCATACCACCAACATCTGTTGCAGTGGGCCAACATAATAAAATAGGAGGCGTTACTTTTGGATCAGCCCTCATACAAGAGTTTGAATTGCTACTTCCCAGTGGACCGAGCTTGGCCTAACTTCCAGTGCTCTGTACTTGTGGCAGGTATTAGGGCCACTGTCAGCAGAATGGGAATTAGTTGTGCTGCCCTGACTGCCCATGTAGCAGAGAAAGGAAAAGATATTCAAAAAAAGTTTGAGCACAAAAGAAACTTGTTGTGAAAGCAACCCGACATGGTAGTGAGAACCTCCAAGTTGATGACTCACGCTTACCCCACCCTCAACATTAATTTGTTTTATTTATGCTACAGAAAAAAAAATGTTTCTTGCTAAATTACTTTGATTATTGCTATCCCATTAGAGCTGAGTCAGTTGCCAGCTCATGGCCCTGGAGCACAAATAAATAAATAAATCAGAAATAACCGAAGTTAATCAAAGAAAGTAAGCATAATTCCCCACTAGGAAATCTGTCATGATTTTTTAGCAGCCTGAAAGTAAAGGAACTCATGAGTTTTTCATGTTGTTTTAAAATTTACCCCCATCCTGTAAGATATGACTATCTGAGTTTGAGAGCTTTAAGCAACATTTGAAAGTCTGTTTACAAATCTGACAATTGAAAGCCTTCCAGTTACTTCATTTGAAGTTTTAATCAGCTCTAGCACTGGCAGATGACACACAAGAAATTGCAACCCTTACCCACAGAATACGGGAAACGTGACTCAGCTCCTGATGAAAGCTCAGAGTGCTAACAGTGTTCAGGCCTGTGCTGGGAATACTTCATGACGTCCAGAAGAAGGCAAGAAAAAAGCAAATGCTAAGAAGCAACATGCACGCCTTTCCTCAAAGAAACAAGAACAGCTAAAAGCCACATGGAATGAAACTACATCCTATTTCTTCAATAAGCACTCTTATTTTTTAAAAAGTCTTAACTATATGCTACCTTGTCAGAGCAGCATGATGATAAGTGAAAGAACTTAAGGAGGGCTGACTTAACACTGACTGGAATTTTTCCTTCAAAGGCCTTGTTTCTAGTACGACTTCTTTGTCAGGAATCAAAGGCTACAGAAAGATCAATGAATTCAGCACCAAGCTTTTGAGTTGGAGATCTTTTCTTGCTTATTAACAAAGGGAAACAACAGAAAGCACTGATCAACGGTACAACACAATATACACAAAGCCAATTTATTCTTCACCAACATAATGCAAGTCCTTAACATAAGAGCTTTGTCAGTAAAAGTCTTGCGTTTACTTTTGTTTCAACACCGATCAAGTGATAACTAACGTGTCTATAATGCCCAGGGGCAGTTTTTCACACTGTTTATAAACTGGAATTATGATATATACACCCAACTTTTTAGGAAAAGGACAAGACAACACTAAGTTAAGAGAAATGGGTACATACTAAAAAATGAAAATCTAAGACATACTTGATTTTCTGAATAAAGCCATACAAGCATATCCCTACTAGGGAAATTCCGGTGAACTTGTCAGCAGACTAAATATATTATGTATGCTTTCTCCAATGCTTATTTTGTTTAAAAAAAAAAAAAAAATCAAACCTAGGTTCTGGGAGTGATCTGTGGTGGGTTGGTAGCAGCCAGCAGCCACTCACTCTCCCCCAAAATAGGACAGGGGAAAGGAAGAACAGAAGTGAGAAAATTAGCAGTTCAAGAGAAAAATAGTTTATTAAGCAAGGGAAATGGTAGAGGAGGACAAACAAGCGATGCAAATGCAACTACTTCATCACCTCCCACAAGCAGACTGATGCCCAGCCACTCTCCAAGTAATTATCTTGGAAGAAGAAAAAAGCCTAGTTTTGGTTTTTGCTTTTTATTGCCAGGCATGATGTTTCACAAGGTGGGACACCTTTTTACTGACTCAGGTCTGCTGTCCCAGATGCCTCCCTAGCCTCTTGCCTACTCGAAGCATAACCCTGGGAAAGAGTAGAGGAAGAATGAAGAGGGAGAAAGAGCATTAAGCTGTGCAAGCATTGCTTAGCGATAACCAAAACACTGTTGGGTTATCACCACTGCTTTAGTCACGAATTCAAAACACAGCACCATATGGGCTGCACCAGGCAGAACCAGTACTCTGGATGAAGCATAAGCTATTAATACATACAGTACTAAAGATAGGAATAGATTTGTTTAAAATCCCCTCTCCATCTGCCTTCTCTACACAAACATCAGCATTTGCTGTGAATTCTACTAGTCACAGTCACATTCTATGATAATTACTGAAGAGTGACAACATTCTTTTTAATTTCTATTATTTTTGTTTCAATCTTTCATGATTTTAACTGTCTCCAAGGTTAAAATGGGTAAAAATGCTTTAAAAATCAGGACATCTCTTATTCCTCCAGTTTTACTATTCCTAGCAATACAGACTACAAATAATGAACTTATTGCTGCATCCCTAAGAACATAAATTAAATTCTCTCTCATTTTGAGTAACCACAAATTTAACGCTCATGCAAACGCTATTTGGATGCTACTGTATTGAGTCAGATATACCATATTTCTGTTAAGCCATTAAAAAGCATTTGCAGTATTTATTTCTGCAAGTATCCCACTATCTACCTACTTGCTTACTCATGTCAAAATTTTAGGCTTCTATATGCAGGAGAAACATATAACTGGAGCAGCCACTGTAAAATACTCATTTTCTGCACTTCTCATCTTTTTCTCGTTGGGGGAAGAGAGAGGAACTGAAGATTCTATCACCAATTTGAGACATAAATATTATATATTCTGGGTTATCTTGAGGAATTAAAATGTCCCTTGGTTATCATATTCCAAAGCAAAACCTATTACACTTACTCTGCATACATTATGAAACTTTTAAATCTCATTTGACAAATTCAGTTAAGCACATCCTTGGAAAATGGTTGTACAGGTAATGGCACCACTCATAAGGATGCTTAAAACTTCATTAAGGGATACAGGTAAATTGTATTAAGATATATTCATCTAACTCACCAGTAAAACAGTTTAAACATATACCATGACAGGAGCCATGTTAGTAGACTCAACTTGTAGTGACAGAAGTACTTGGGTCACACTAAACTACACTCCACATGTCTGCGGTCCAAAGCACAGTCAATCAGCTAAACAAAACTAAAATACTTTTTGCTCTGAGAAAAGCATGCTTTTTAATGTGATCTTTTTAGGCAGAGTTGTATAGATATTCCTGAAATGCAACTGCTGATTCTGTACCAAACACACTAATACAAAAGGAAAACGTAATAATAGTAATAAAAAAAAATCATACTCTTGGTTCTTGTCTGACTGTTTAAAGAAAGCCATAATTACATGTCATTGAACAACAAATTTAAGTCATTTCATACATATACAGTAGTTTTGGAAAAGCCTTGAAAATAGTCATTAAAATAATTTATGCAATTACAACCACAAAATTACTTCTATTCCGTGCACAGAAGTAGTGAACAAAACTATTTTATCAACACTATTTTATCAAAGAGTGGCTAGCTGAGATTTATAATGAAGTAGTCTATTCATTTAACCATGGTTATCACTACATGTTAGAGCTTCCATGAATACATTTTACTAGCATCCAGTGTGGAATACTTTCCCACTTAAAGAAATTTCAACTGAAATTTTAAATTGAAAGTACTATTCAAGTAGTATCAGGTAATATGGTTTCTCTCTTATCCACTCACTACAGAAGAACATATTTTTGCAGTATATAAGGCAACAATAATTCTTTTTATGTGCTCTCACAGGTACCATATTTTTGGTTCATGATTAAATGGGACTGAACAAATATACTACAGACAATTGATGAAAAGATGAAGTGAATAATTACAGTAAATTTGTAACCACTTCTATTGTCTGCAAAATTAGTACAAAAATAGTAGTGGCAGAACACACTGAGACATTTTATTACGCTAATTTAGCAGTCAGTCAAAGGAAAAATATATTCTATATGAGGTATTATAGTTACTTTTCATATTCTGAGGTCAGATTCTCCGGAACTATTTCATCCACAGCATCTCAAAATCTTTTCTTTATGAACCAATTTCAGCCACCTTGCCAAGTAAAAGAATATCCTTTTCAAATTTGAGAAGTCTATCTGGAAGAGAACAGATCTGCTGACATAATGAAATTAAAAACTGTATTGCTGCCTTCTCCATCATAAAGAAGATCTGCCTTAATCTTTTCAACAGCCACTCCCGGACCACCAGCTGAATTGCCTCCTAGAAACGTATATTATCTAACACATGTGAAATGCATACGCAAACATTTGGTTCTTTCAGCAGCCACAAATGTTAAAAAGCAGTAAACAGGGCTCTCTTCAGCTGCAGGAGAATGTTCTTCATCTTGTGTCCAAAAATGCGCCAACTGTCTTCGTGAAGAGCAGAAAAACTAACAATTCAATTTCACCGATGGTAAATGTATTTGTCAGTTAAAGGAAACAAGAGGAGCAGTGAAAGACTAATTGTATTCAAAACCCAAACACTATTTTGTCCACATCTTTTGGCTCCATTCAGTAAATATGACAGGCAGCAGTAGAACTCTTATTAATAACATCGAATAGAGAAGGTCCCCTGCAAAACTACTGGAGAGAGTTAATTACTGAAAATGGAAAATGTCCGGTTATTTATTGATTATTTTATTGTATTTAAGAAGATCCTTACATATAAATTACCAGTCTGGGAAAGTGATATTGATTTTAGCTTGATAATTACAACCAGAATAATCCTTTTGTAATACAAAGCTCTATTCAGTACAGTATTTACCACAAGGTTTTGTGCCATACAGTACAATGACTTACCACTCATGACTGTAAGTAGCAAAACATTAACATGAACATTTGAACATGTTTGGTGGTTTGTGGGGTTTTTTGTTTCTAACTCCTTGGAAGTTTATTTTTTTTAATTTGCTTTAATGACTGAAAGTCTGAATGACTGCTGTGGAAATTGTAGAAACTACCCAAGCAGCAGTAACTTCCCTCAGCATGGCAGAGTACATTTACAGATTCCAGCCTTCNCATCAAAAAACTATCTGACTTTAAATCACAGGCAGTATTTTCATTGGGAAGAGATGCCTGATAGATTAAAAGGAAAGCTATCTTTACAAAGCTCTCTGAAGATCAAAAGAAGTCTCACTCTGATGCATTTTCATGCCAATGGCTAGGAGAAAGAATAGCCTTCAAGGAAACTGCTCAGTGAATCCCTAAGTAATCGGGCAGCAGCACAGAGCATAAGAACCTTCAAAAAGGTCAATGGATAACAAAAATCTGTACTGTTACGGGTTTTTGTTGTTATTTTAGCTCCACTATGCTAACTACAGAATTTGACTATATTTAGCAGTAATTTCTCTAAAATAATGTGTTAAAGCAACAACTACTGAGAAGAAAAAAACAAGCCACCAAGAAACAAGCAAATCGCTGCACTGTTTATAAAGATAAAATGCTTTTTGTTACTTACTTCGAGCACTGCTGCTTAAACAAATATTTAAAGAACAGCAAAAATTCCCTCAGGATATTAAATAACTGTGCAGAAGATTAACCTCACTATGCATTTAATACAAACAATTAATAAAAAATATACAGTCAATTAAAGTTGTCTTTTTGTAGCCTAATAGGAATCTAACAAACGAATTCTAATCATGTTTTCACTATCACAATTTGCATCAGAGGACATCCTGAGTCAGAAGGGACTCACAAGGATCGAGTCGATGAATCTTATTCCTCACTATCACTTACCCCAGGAGGCCCACGCATTGCGTACCTCTGTCTGCATTCAGGATTTCCACAAGAGCATTTATGCAACACTTGCATCATTGCTTTCTGCACATCTTCACCTTAGCAAGCCAACAGTAAGCGTCCTGCATTGTTGGTCTGGCCATACACATGGACTGTAAATCACACAGCTCTGTGTGTGCCATGAAGTTGAATGGAACAAAGACAACTGCCAAAATACTTTCTACAAAAAGATGATTTCCAAATGGAACAAGAGAATCTGTCCCATAAAAGCAAGCATGTATTATGTTAGAACGATTCCACGCCCTGCATATTGGGCCAACAAAACACTTACCATCAATATTATCCTTAAGAAACTTACCAGCTTTCCCTGCACTGCATATAATACATGCTTATTCCTTGACTGAACTCATTCGCAAGCTTTCATTGTTTTTATATATTTTCCCCCAAAGTGAGTTCACACAACAATGCCTGTGATTTACCCTTAAGCTCTGTCATGATGAAAGGTGACCTTAAATCTCCAGAGCAGCATGAGCACTGCAGTCACATTAACACTAGTCATATGAGCACTGCCAGCTTTTCCTTCCTCCCTGTCTCCTTTTCCTGCTCAGATGGATCATGAAAGGTTTTGTAGCAGGTTTTTTTTTTCTACTGAAATACCAGAATTGCTTTAGAGAATTGAAAAAATACCTGAGTTAAGCAAAGAAGTACTTTTTTCTAGCACCATTTGAACAGATTAATAGAAGGAAGCAGCTTCTACAGGACCCTTGACATCTCCTTCTGCCTCTGTACTGTGGTTTTGGAACAAAGACAAGGCAAGGTGATCACTAAGAACCCCTGGAAGTATTAGACTATGTCACTTATAGGCTAAGATACATTTACTGAGGTGTGTGGTTCTTCACATCTATCATGAATTTTGAACAAACTTGATATTAGTATAGGCTTAAAATAAAGCTCCCTAATCATACTTCAAGCATTAAACTAGTTCATTCTGAGTCTCCATAAACATTCAGCATCAGTGAATATCAATGGGTGCCATTTTTTCCCTCATGGAAGAATTCTATTCCACACCTTTGCTTGATCTGCACGTCCATGTCAGATGCCGTCTTGTCAGACTGCACCTCTGCTGCCAACTGTTTCACAGTAACAAAATGTAATGGAATATTGGTGGGAAGGTTCAGCCTCTACTGCCATACCACCAACATCTGTTGCAGTGGGCCAACATAATAAAATAGGAGGCGTTACTTTTGGATCAGCCCTCATACAAGAGTTTGAATTGCTACTTCCCAGTGGACCGAGCTTGGCCTAACTTCCAGTGCTCTGTACTTGTGGCAGGTATTAGGGCCACTGTCAGCAGAATGGGAATTAGTTGTGCTGCCCTGACTGCCCATGTAGCAGAGAAAGGAAAAGATATTCAAAAAAAGTTTGAGCACAAAAGAAACTTGTTGTGAAAGCAACCCGACATGGTAGTGAGAACCTCCAAGTTGATGACTCACGCTTACCCCACCCTCAACATTAATTTGTTTTATTTATGCTACAGAAAAAAAATGTTTCTTGCTAAATTACTTTGATTATTGCTATCCCATTAGAGCTGAGTCAGTTGCCAGCTCATGGCCCTGGAGCACAAATAAATAAATAAATCAGAAATAACCGAAGTTAATCAAAGAAAGTAAGCATAATTCCCCACTAGGAAATCTGTCATGATTTTTTAGCAGCCTGAAAGTAAAGGAACTCATGAGTTTTTCATGTTGTTTTAAAATTTACCCCCATCCTGTAAGATATGACTATCTGAGTTTGAGAGCTTTAAGCAACATTTGAAAGTCTGTTTACAAATCTGACAATTGAAAGCCTTCCAGTTACTTCATTTGAAGTTTTAATCAGCTCTAGCACTGGCAGATGACACACAAGAAATTGCAACCCTTACCCACAGAATACGGGAAACGTGACTCAGCTCCTGATGAAAGCTCAGAGTGCTAACAGTGTTCAGGCCTGTGCTGGGAATACTTCATGACGTCCAGAAGAAGGCAAGAAAAAAGCAAATGCTAAGAAGCAACATGCATGCCTTTCCTCAAAGAAACTAGAACATCTAAAAGCCACATGGAATGAAACTACATCCTATTTCTTCAATAAGCACTCTTATTTTTTAAAAAGTCTTAACTATATGCTACCTTGTCAGAGCAGCATGATGATAAGTGAAAGAACTTAAGGAGGGCTGACTTAACACTGACTGGAATTTTTCCTTCAAAGGCCTTGTTTCTAGTACGACTTCTTTGTCAGGAATCAAAGGCTACAGAAAGATCAATGAATTCAGCACCAAGCTTTTGAGTTGGAGATCTTTTCTTGCTTATTAACAAAGGGAAACAACAGAAAGCACTGATCAACGGTACAACACAATATACACAAAGCCAATTTATTCTTCACCAACATAATGCAAGTCCTTAACATAAGAGCTTTGTCAGTAAAAGTCTTGCGTTTACTTTTGTTTCAACACCGATCAAGTGATAACTAACGTGTCTATAATGCCCAGGGGCAGTTTTTCACACTGTTTATAATCTGGAATTATGATATATACACCCAACTTTTTAGGAAAAGGACAAGACAACACTAAGTTAAGAGAAATGGGTACATACTAAAAAATGAAAATCTAAGACATACTTGATTTTCTGAATAAAGCCATACAAGCATATCCCTACTAGGGAAATTCCGGTGAACTTGTCAGCAGACTAAATATATTATGTATGCTTTCTCCAATGCTTATTTTGTTTAAAAAAAAAAAAAAAATCAAACCTAGGTTCTGGGAGTGATCTGTGGTGGGTTGGTAGCAGCCAGCAGCCACTCACTCTCCCCCAAAATAGGACAGGGGAAAGGAAGAACAGAAGTGAGAAAATTAGCAGTTCAAGAGAAAAATAGTTTATTAAGCAAGGGAAATGGTAGAGGAGGACAAACAAGCGATGCAAATGCAACTACTTCATCACCTCCCACAAGCAGACTGATGCCCAGCCACTCTCCAAGTAATTATCTTGGAAGAAGAAAAAAGCCTAGTTTTGGTTTTTGCTTTTTATTGCCAGGCATGATGTTTCACAAGGTGGGACACCTTTTTACTGACTCAGGTCTGCTGTCCCAGATGCCTCCCTAGCCTCTTGCCTACTCGAAGCATAACCCTGGGAATGAGTAGAGGAAGAATGAAGAGGGAGAAAGAGCATTAAGCTGTGCAAGCATTGCTTAGCGATAACCAAAACACTGTTGGGTTATCACCACTGCTTTAGTCACGAATTCAAAACACAGCACCATATGGGCTGCACCAGGCAGAACCAGTACTCTGGATGAAGCATAAGCTATTAATACATACAGTACTAAAGATAGGAATAGATTTGTTTAAAATCCCCTCTCCATCTGCCTTCTCTACACAAACATCAGCATTTGCTGTGAATTCTACTAGTCACAGTCACATTCTATGATAATTACTGAAGAGTGACAACATTCTTTTTAATTTCTATTATTTTTGTTTCAATCTTTCATGATTTTAACTGTCTCCAAGGTTAAAATGGGTAAAAATGCTTTAAAAATCAGGACATCTCTTATTTCTCCAGTTTTACTATTCCTAGCAATACAGACTACAAATAATGAACTTATTGCTGCATCCCTAAGAACATAAATTAAATTCTCTCTCATTTTGAGTAACCACAAATTTAACGCTCTTGCAAACGCTATTTGGATGCTACTGTATTGAGTCAGATATACCATATTTCTGTTAAGCCATTAAAAAGCATTTTCAGTATTTATTTCTGCAAGTATCCCATTATCTACCTACTTGCTTACTCATGTCAAAATTTTAGGCTTCTATATGCAGGAGAAACATATAACTGGAGCAGCCACTGTAAAATACTCATTTTCTGCACTTCTCATCTTTTTCTCGTTGGGGGAAGAGAGAGGAACTGAAGATTCTATCACCAATTTGAGACATAAATATTATATATTCTGGGTTATCTTGAGGAATTAAAATGTCCCTTGGTTATCATATTCCAAAGCAAAACCTATTACACTTACTCTGCATACATTATGAAACTTTTAAATCTCATTTGACAAATTCAGTTAAGCACATCCTTGGAAAATGGTTGTACAGGTAATGGCACCACTCATAAGGATGCTTAAAACTTCATTAAGGGATACAGGTAAATTGTATTAAGATATATTCATCTAACTCACCAGTAAAACAGTTTAAACATATACCATGACAGGAGCCATGTTAGTAGACTCAACTTGTAGTGACAGAAGTACTTGGGTCACACTAAACTACACTCCACATGTCTGCGGTCCAAAGCACAGTCAATCAGCTAAACAAAACTAAAATACTTTTTGCTCTGAGAAAAGCATGCTTTTTAATGTGATCTTTTTAGGCAGAGTTGTATAGATATTCCTGAAATGCAACTGCTGATTCTGTACCAAACACACTAATACAAAAGGAAAACGTAATAATAGTAATAAAAAAAAATCATACTCTTGGTTCTTCTCTGACTGTTTAAAGAAAGCCATAATTACATGTCATTGAACAACAAATTTAAGTCATTTCATACATATACAGTAGTTTTGGAAAAGCCTTGAAAATAGTCATTAAAATAATTTATGCAATTACAACCACAAAATTACTTCTATTCCGTGCACAGAAGTAGTGAACAAAACTATTTTATCAACACTATTTTATCAAAGAGTGGCTAGCTGAGATTTATAATGAAGTAGTCTATTCATTTAACCATGGTTATCACTACATGTTAGAGCTTCCATGAATACATTTTACTAGCATCCAGTGTGGAATACTTTCCCACTTAAAGAAATTTCAACTGAAATTTTAAATTGAAAGTACTATTCAAGTAGTATCAGGTAATATGGTTTCTCTCTTATCCACTCACTACAGAAGAACATATTTTTGCAGTATATAAGGCAACAATAATTCTTTTTATGTGCTCTCACAGGTACCATATTTTTGGTTCATGATTAAATGGGACTGAACAAATATACTACAGACAATTGATGAAAAGATGAAGTGAATAATTACAGTAAATTTGTAACCACTTCTATTGTCTGCAAAATTAGTACAAAAATAGTAGTGGCAGAACACACTGAGACATTTTAGTACGCTAATTTAGCAGTCAGTCAAAGGAAAAATATATTCTATATGAGGTATTATAGTTACTTTTCATATTCTGAGGTCAGATTCTCCGGAACTATTTCATCCACAGCATCTCAAAATCTTTTCTTTATGAACCAATTTCAGCCACCTTGCCAAGTAAAAGAATATCCTTTTCAAATTTGAGAAGTCTATCTGGAAGAGAACAGATCTGCTGACATAATGAAATTAAAAACTGTATTGCTGCCTTCTCCATCATAAAGAAGATCTGCCTTAAACTTTTCAACAGCCACTCCCGGACCACCAGCTGAATCGCCACCCAGAAACGTATATTATCTAACACATGTGAAATGCATACGCAAACATTTGGTTCTTTCAGCAGCCACAAATGTTAAAAAGCAGTAAACAGGGCTCTCTTCAGCTGCAGGAGAATGTTCTTCAGCTCGTGTCCAAAAATGCGCCAACTGTCTTCGTGAAGAGCAGAAAAACTAACAATTCAATTTCACCGATGGTAAATGTATTTGTCAGTTAAAGGAAACAAGAGGAGCAGTGAAAGACTAATTGTATTCAAAACCCAAACACTATTTTGTCCACATCTTTTGGCTCCATTCAGTAAATATGACAGGCAGCAGTAGAACTCTTATTAATAACATCGAAGAGAGAAGGTCCCCTGCAAAACTACTGGAGAGAGTTAATTACTGAAAATGGAAAATGTCCGGTTATTTATTGATTATTTTATTGTATTTAAGAAGATCCTTACATATAAATTACCAGTCTGGGAAAGTGATATTGATTTTAGCTTGATAATTACAACCAGAATAATCCTTTTGTAATACAAAGCTCTATTCAGTACAGTATTTACCACAAGGTTTTGTGCCATACAGTACAATGACTTACCACTCATGACTGTAAGTAGCAAAACATTAACATGAACATTTGAACAAGTTTGGTGGTTTGTGGGGTTTTTTGTTTCTAACTCCTTGGAAGATTATTTTTTTTAATTTGCTTTAATGACTGAAAGTCTGAATGACTGCTGTGGAAATTGTAGAAACTACCCAAGCAGCAGTAACTTCCCTCAGCATGGCAGAGTACATTTACAGATTCCAGCCTTCGTACCCACTTCCCATAAATAATCATCTTCAAAAAACCTGAGGCACATTTCCAAATTCCTTTGAGATTAAGGGACATAATTAAGATTAAATATTTAGTATTTACATTACTTTAAAATATAATACTGCACTCTGCTCTCAACAAATTCTGGTAAGATAAGTGCCTTTCCAGCAATCCTAAACTAAAGGACTTCTTGAGGACAAAAATCTTGGGTTGGGTTGAGGGGAAATCTACTGAAGAGTGTTTTTGTTCCCTTCTACTACCAAACAGGTAAGTGATCCTTGTGAAGAGCAGAACCACAAGAGGTTAGAGAGAAATTCAGATTTTGGTCTTGATAAAGATATCCAATTTTTGTATCATTTTGGTGATATCCCAGGGTAACAGTACCACATAGCTTTCTGCAGAAAAATGGGAGGCAGCATATCGATTCCTCAGGTACATCAGGAGAAAGCTTGTGGTCTGTTACTGGAAAAGAGTATATAGAACTAATGAAAAGAAAAAAGGTATAGTGATCTTCATGTATAAAAACAGAAGTGCAGGTATAAACATAATATTTATAGATATTCTTTCCTATTACCAAGTACTTTTTCTGTAAAATTGGTTGGTAATCTAATTAGAATACACTAAAAAAAGAACAACTGATGATTCAAACCCTACTTCTTCCTGATCACCACTTGCTTTCTGACTACCTATAATTAGAGACAGCTTTCAGTCAATTTAAATAAATCCACAGCCACTTAATGAAATACAGCCAGAACACTTTTCAGTCATCATTTCTCAGCAAGGAAGGTCAGCAGGCCCTCACAGTACTACATCTGAATAGTTACAAATAGTATTCAGGATAAGAAATAATATTTGATTTTACCTAACATAGCAAAAATGAAATGAAAATATACCCAGTATATAAATTCTCAATAAAAACTGAAAATAAGTTTAAAGTAATGTGTTCTAAGATTAACTTCTGCTCATAGACAGGCACTCTGGTCCCAACAATAATTTCTCAGATGTTTTCCTGAGTTGAGACGAGGCCAGTAAACATCAATCTTGTTGGCAATAATATCTTACCAACATTTCTCATTCAAGAGTAAACGTCTGGATTAAGTATTAAAATTCTTTATACAAAATTTGTGTACAATGAACGCATTGTCTGAGAAACTAAAACTTTGTGTCAGGAATCCCTTACTAAAATTTGACAGAGATACGGTGTGATTTACTCCATAAATTGCTTCTCTAACAGGGTAGCATAATTCTGCAGAATTAAGGAAAGCAACAATAGTCCAAAGAACATTTTGCCATGCTGGTCAGTTCCACTACAGAAAATCTAGCTGCACCCCTGAAACTACGCACTGCAGTCAAACTTGCTCTTGAAAATTACTTCAAGCAAAGAACTGAAGCTTTGTCACTTCTGAAAAGCCCATTCTATACATTACTAAAACAGAAAGATTAAATCTTTTTTAAAAAAGGCAATATTGTGAGGTTTGTCACTTGCTGTCACCATAGGACCACCCTATCGAGGGTCTATGGGATCTAGTGTACAGGCTGCATGCATGGTCCTCACGGTACATTTATGGAGTTTAAGGAAAGAGACTTGTTTTGGTGCATAGAACATAGTCTTGTTATTTGAATGCATCACTGTACTCTGTAATCTGTTTTCCAATGCATTAGATTAACATTTATCTCTTTAAGCACACAGCTTATATGTCAAAAAAATCCTCTACAGTGTCTAGAGCTACGTCTCCAGAGTGCCCTAGTTCCACACAGACTGTTACTTAGTGTCCCAATTTTGTTCACTTTGATAAAGAGGAAAACTATTCAGTTCTGACAAGTTGATTAACAACAATCAGTATTATTTTCAGAAAATCAGATCAGCTATTCCTAGAAAAAAAAGAAAAAAAATAACAATGAAACCGTTCTCATCTATTTTTGACAAGGTACAAACGTACATCAATTCCAACTATGAATGATAAAGCAGAATTACAGTAGGGGCACTCACATAAGAATTATACCTGCTATCGAGTATTTTCATGCCCCAGATGATGTTCAACTTGACCCCAACATTATAGTTTGAAAGATGAGGTATTCTCTACAGATTCTAAAGCTTTCATTTCAAAATAAATCTTTTTGACCTTATTACTGCAAAAACAGCCTCCACAAACCAACTTAAAGCTGTTTTGATATATTAGCAAGAGCCAAAAAGGTACACTTGTATTTGCCACGCCTCCTTCTGTTCTTCTCTGCCATTAGAATGTAAGCCACAATATCTCAGGAACTGGGCCCATTCTCATCTATATGTACCCATGCTTGTTTTTATTCCTGCATCCTGAATTATTAGGTCAATTTTGACTTTCACATTCCCATACAGCCCCACTGCTTTTTCAATTAATCCAAGATCAGGCTTCAATAGATGCGCTGCTTTACAATAAATCTTTTTCAAAAGGATATAATTCTGCACTCTCAAGTGCTTTTCTATCTAGCTGATAACTACACAGTTCTTCCATCCAAAATTGGATATTAAAGATCAAATTGAATTGTATCTAAACTTCTGGATTTGTTACAGACAATCTTCTGCCCACAGAGATATGGTTACAGTATCAGAACATATATTACTGAACACTGAAATTACAAAATATTTTATTAATACTCAATATATCACTTGTAAGGCTGCTGCTCTTGAAAAAGTAGAATACTACCAATAAACTGAGGAATACACAGCATGTGATTTTTTTTTTAAATTAAATTATGTTTGGACTTAAGTTTTGGCTGTTGGTATCTACTTGTATTACACTGTAACCTGTTTAATAAAGGCTAAGGACTTCGTATTTACTATGGTGTTCTTGGCTCCAGGCTGAAAAGCCAAAGGATTCTGCGACCAAAAAAGAAATATTTCTAGGTAGCATCAAATGGAGGAGATTGAAAGATGCACCAACCTCCTACACCTCGTGTTGTTTTGCTGTACTGGGAGCAACTGGCTAATTCTCGACTATCTTGATTTCATACACAGTGCTTCTCTGTGAAAGGCATACAAAAAAAATTCTATAAATTGCAGTAATTTATTGGTCAGTAATTGGCAAGCAAACCCCAGAAATGCTATATCTCTGAGATATACATCTCTGGCATGCTGCCTCAAACTGAAGTAAAGAGCAAACATATTAGGATATTTTTTCTTTTAAGATGGAGAATTGAGAAAGGAACTAAAGTACAAACACCAATAACAGAATATTTGACTTCAAAATGTTTAACTTTGTTCCTCTTACTCAGCAAGCAATAACATTCTTCTTCAGAGAACACAGCACTTCCTACCACATGCATACTTTTGCAATGCATTAATATGATTCACATTCGAAAACTTGTGGTAAGTACTAGAGAGGGATTAGATATGATAACAAATGTAAGTACTGCAATACGCTCAAAATCAAAGGCCTTAAAATTTGAGAATAAATAGCAAGCTAAAAAGTATAATTTAGCACACAGAAGTCTATTTCTGTATCTAAGCTTGAAGACAGAAAATAACAGCAGTACAAATACGTTTAATCTTTCTTCAGACAGTGATGTTTTTTTCTTCAAGAGAAAGGAATTTTTCCTATGGCAGGAAAGGCCATAGGACTGGATTGAGGACATCACAAAAAGGTGATGGACAAAGGACTCCAGAAGTCACTTAGTAATTAACAGCTGTGCAGTCCACAGCTATCACTGACAACTGGAACACAGCCATTCCAAACCAGCATGCTGTAGCTACAAAAAGTTATGCTTAAAAAACAGCCTATATTCTGACTACCTCTTGTATCCCTCTTTGTATTCAAAACACTCAAGGCATACCACAACAGTAATTTAAATAATATTATTCAGGTTATCTTTCAGATTATTATGATTAAATATAAATAGGTCAATTCTACTCTGCTTCTTCACTGATAGGGATTTTAGAAGGCAATTTTTGTTTGATTATATATAGCAGTCACATCTTCAGACATCAAGAGACTCTGAATATCAAACAAGCGTTCTTCAGGTAAATATGTGACAGTGAGTTACAGCACTGCCAGACCACCTGCTGGCATCCCTTTTATCTGACATCAGCCAACTCCTCTGCCGTGGCTTTCCCTCAAACACATTTCCTGAAGTACCCTGTTTTCCAGAAAGAAAGAGAAAATGAAGAGACTATCAAAGAAAACATCTCATATCTTAAACCCAGGAAGAGGAGATAAGAATAAAATACTGTACGTAAAACACTTGTAAGAAATGGACAGCATTATCTCTGGAAAAACTCCAGAAAAACAAGTAACAATGGAATGTGGAACACCTGGCTCTGCAAAACCAAGCATATGCTTTAACAGAACATCTTGGAGGGATTAGAGCTAAGGGATCAAAGGTCAAGCATCAGCACTGCCTGTTTCCTCAAAACAATACAGGTATGCTGTAGATTTAAAGTACCCCAGGCACTGAACTTCCCAAGGAGGCTACAGACAGCCGTTTCATATGCCTGTAAAAGGGGAGTCTTTTATCCATACAACAGTGCCGAATTCAAGTAGTCTCATGAAAAAATGAAATTATCAGAGACCATGAACAACGCATCAATCTTTGCCCACAAAGACAACTGTAAACATGGGTTTTAGTTTTATTTTATGTACTTTTGTTTAAACATTCTGGCATGTTAAAACGAAGCGGTCAGGTTCTCCAGCCTCAGAGGAGGACAGCAAACAGCAGTGTTGGCATAACAAACAGTTGTCCGACCCGCAGCACGGACTCAGCCACAAGTTGCAGCTTTCTAGCAACACTGCTGAGCCAGCTGTCAGATGCTGTACAAGGCTTCGAGAACATCATTTTCCCTTTATTCATTATTTTCTGTAACTGCCACACAAAGCTTACATGAAAGCTGCCAGGATGCAGATGGTATACAAAGCAACAAGTTTTTATACCGATTCTGAGATTCTTAGCAGACTTTTTTTCCCCTACACAGTTCCAGAGCAATCAATAGAAGTTCTCCCATCATTATTTCAAGCTTCCTTTATTTTGAAGAGAAGCGAACCGTTTCAGCTTGTTGCTATTTATTCTCATCTAGGCTCTAATTCAGTGCTTTAAGGAGCAAATCATGCAACCATAATTAAACCCAACAGAAAGTTAAATACAAAAACACAAAAACAAGAAAGGAAGTTACTGCTATTGACCAGGCTGTAACATCCCTCAAAACCGAATGTGAGAACAGAATCAAGTTCAGATTTTTTCTAAACACCTTCAAGAAGCGTATGGACCACCTGAAATTGATTCATCACTATACAGAAAAACAGATTTTCTAGATATTTTTACAGTGTGCCATAAAATGGGAGACTTGTGAGAGCACACTGATGTCACATACAGGAAATCTTTGAAATGCACTATTCCTTAATTTTAGCCATAATGGCATCTTCAAATGTGATTTTTAAAACAGAAATGACATTTAACTGTGATTAGCAGTGCTTTCCCAAGGCAGCAAGCAAACCATCAAGAAGTCACAGGAAGTACACTGTGCAACGCAGAGCACAGGGCTCTCTCACAGCTTCCTACAGAAGGGCAAAACTTGCCAGCATGTAGTCTAGTAAAATTGAAACTTCTACCTTTATGCATTCGTTCCATCTTTAACATGCATCAAATATTATCTAATGGAAATACAGAAAATGGTGCAGAAGGGCAGACATTCCATATGTCTGGAGATATAAAACTAACAATTCTGAGTTAATCTGCTGTCACTGACCTCTGGCTTTGGTTGAAACACTTTCTTTTTGCCTCTATTTATTTCCATAGACTATTGAAGGATTAGCTGGTGCTTACAATCCCTTTTAAACAAAACAAGATTTTGTTCTAATTGTTAAGTAATAGAATTACTGATGTCTTCCTTCTAAATAAAAAGAAAGGAATTATTTTGAACGAGTTTTCTTTTACAGTATGTTTGTTGGGATTATAGCCTTACGACCCAGTAACAATGAGGAAAGCTTTCCATTTATTTCAAACTGGCTTTACCATTTGCATTATCCTTTGGTTCCGCCTAGTTTTATTTCTCTAAAATATTTTGGAGAAAGAAAATAAGTTTTTAGGTTTTATAGTAGGCTAAAAAAACCCAAATCACCAATCATTGCTATAACATACTGCAATAAAGATTCTCAAAGGAGGAGTTTTCCTAAGATACTTCCACAGGCAGACTGTTTTTCAACTTGATTGAACAGGCTAACACTTTTTGCTGAAATTCAGTCCATGTCCTCAGAAACATTTGCAGCCAAACACACTATTAACATTAATGCACAGTCCTCCACGTGATGATGGCAAAAGAAGTAATTCTCCATCCGCTTCATCAGTAATCTTGGCAGTCAGAGCCCTACATCTGTGCCAAACATAATTTGAATGGAGAACCTTCTGCTATTTTCAGGTAAAAATCAGATGAAGCCACACGGCAAAAATTCAGCCAGAACTGTTGTTCTTCCACATGCTTGAAAAAACAGAATCTGCATGATGACACAGAACAGTGTATTTACTACTTTAGCACAGGTCAGAAAAAGGAAAGAATGGCAGGGAGTGACGGCGTTAAATGGCTTCCAGGCTTTAGGATCTTATCAGCCTATTAGAAGAGTTCGTTACTGAATATAAAATAGAGTGGAAAAGTTTAAAGAAAACCAGTATTATTATCAAATGACCTTGGTCTAGTCTCTCCAATAAGACTAAATAAGACTAATCTCCAATTATAAAACAACAGTACATGAATAAGAAAACAAAAGCACTTGGCAAGCTCTTCCAGAGAGTCACCTTTTTCATTGCAATTGCTTTTAAGCCTCAGGAATGGCATGAACTTCAGGTGAAGTGGAAAAGAAAAGATATTGCAACAACACTAAATGTAAAGGTACTCCAACCTTATGCATTCTCATCTCATGTAATAAGTAGAAGATAAAATATACTCTCAAATCAAGTGGACTTATGATTTTAAACAAGCCTAAGCAAGCACAATATAAATACCAGGTTGTCAAGATTTGTAATAAAACTAAAACACACTGAAATAGAAGAACATGGGAGGGGATCGCTAAGAACCAAGAATTTCAGCTGCATCCAAAAAATGCTTTAGCAGGAACTAATGAGTTCCAAATAAAAACACAGAAAGAACACAGGGGTATTGAAACCACCTGCACTGTGACGCCCCATTAGAACCCCAGTCCTGGCAACGGATCAAGCAAAAAAAGTTAGAACTCTTCTAGCTGTCACTTTTAGCTCTTTTGGTTTAAAAAGAAGTTCAGAAAGTCAATTCAGAGTGCACTCTTGATTTTCAAAAATTACAAACTTCATCCAGAAAGAATTGGTGAGAAGTAAGATATTCACAGAGTATCGTTTTAAACTAAAGGCAAAACTACTGATGCTTTTTCTGTTATTAACGTGCTTATCCTCCTTCATTCAATAGAGCAGTGCAGGGCTCTTGCTTAGCTGAATTCAGTCAACTACAAATCCTCTACTTTAAGCATATTATTGTATGTAACATCTTTAAGCTTCTACCTTTTCAAAACTTAAAGATGTTGAACGACTTTTAAGCTGTTCCGAAGCTACAAACATCTCAGAAAATCTGAAAAGCAGGAAGGACTTCAGGGTTAACATTTTTCAAGAGCATTTATGCCCTTTTGAAAGACAAGGCAGAGATTTCAGCTATAGGTTGATTTATGCTCTCCTGCACTTGTCATTTCTTTCCTGTGCTATCAACTCATTGTATGCACACGCTTGCCTTACAAAATTATAGCAATGTTAACTTCTAATTAGATAGAATTTTATTTTTTTTTTATTTTATTTTTAATTTTTTAATGTTTTTTATTTTTTTTTTTTTTTTTTTTTTTTTTTTTTTTTTTTTTTATTTTTTGTTTTTTTTTTCCTTTTTTTTTATTTTTTTCTTCTAATCTTTTTAAATTTTCTGTTTTCTTTATTTTTATTTTAAAAAATTTTTTTTTTTTTTTTCCCCAAACCTAAGCAAGGCTGGATTTCCAGGCTTCTCTAACAAAAAAATAGCAAGACTGTATTTGAAAGAGCACCTTCTTTGTACAGTGCCACTTGGCAGGATGGTAGGAAGCTGTGGCGTCCCATACCTGAGAACGCACACCAGAACAACTGGGAGCACATGCCATGAGAACTGGGAAGTGTGCCCTGACTTGAAGTTCTGCTCTCTACCAGTCTTTCTCCCTTCTGGCTCTTCCAAAAAGACCAAAGGAATCCAAATTCTGATCAAGGATTCAACCATCTTGGGACATTCTCCTTACAAACCTACTTTGGCCTGCTCACTAAAATGCAGTAGTTCAGTATTCTTACACAGTGGAAAATGGAATTGTACCTGTATGATAGCAGTACTGCCCTCCCTTACAGACCGTTCTGGATTTCATTTATTTTGCTGTACTTAGCCCTGGAAGGTCAACTATTTGACAAGATTTCTGACATAACAAGCTTTTCTTCTCACCCCCCTCCCTAAGTTGAATCACATTGAAATCATGTGAATTCCCTCTGTTGGCTGATAATTGCTAAAAGGTAGTGTCTGGTAACTGTATTTCCCAGATAAAGCCATTCAATTGTTAATTGTTATTTATAACCCATTCTATTTATTTGGATTTGGCAATATGACAAGCACCTCTTCTGTGTATTCTTTTCCCTCCTCCCACCACAAAACTGCACGAGCCCTACTTCATTGCTATGGAATACGTAGCATCCACACATTTTTCATTTATTGTCACGTTATCCACAAAAGACTGCTTTATTCTTTACAGGTCACTGAGCAGAATATTTCTCCACATCCACAGTTTGGACAACAACAAGCTTCCTGATAAACTCCTGGACAACCAAATACTGCAGACTGTTTTCTGTTTGGTTTTTGTTTGCCTTTAAACCAACTATTGGAAGCTATTTCACAAAATTCAGATTAAAACTCGGGACTGAACATTTTTTCCCCCTGAAATGGCAGTTCCCTCTACAGCAAAACAAACAAAAAAAAAAACAGAAGACAAGAGAAAAAAAGAATTTGCTTCCACAGAGACCAATACACTTACTATAAAACAGCAATGTTACTGCAGTAGAACTAAGCTGTCCTGCTCTATAAAAAGGCATGTCTAATTGACATCGATCTACCAGAGAGCCTGGGGAATATTAGGTGCGTGTGCATCTCTCTCCCAGTTAGCTGCATACATTCAGCAGAATCCTATACCAACAAGGGACATTCATAAACAGAGGCTGGGATTATCCACGGGTTGTTTTTCTCTTTAAAGTTGCCTGCAGAAACTGCAGTGGCACACAGCTATGTTTGAGGGAATGGTATAAGTAAAACAAAAACAAAGGATCTCCTTAACAAAGTTTTACACTGGCTGAATGTAACTGCAATTTTCCAATTGTCTTTTTCCCCTCTCCTCAGTTGTCTGGTCTGCTCATCCATACTGCGAGCAGAGATGGGCCCTGATAGATAGAGAGAATTGAATTCCCACTTAAGGGCCTCATACTACATCATTCATACCTTACTACAAAACAAACAAACAAAACACAACAAACCAAGTACCATGCCTTATTGACAACTCCCCATCCAATTTCTGACTCTACACTATTGCAGAATCAGTAGCAGACCTCTCTTGAATGGCAATAAACTTATTAAGAAGCAGAAATATGAAAAGAAAAAAAGAAAAAAGATTTGGAATGCCATGACTGATCTGCTCTCCCCTCTAATGGCTAGCAATTATTTTGTAGATCGAGCTATAATTAGGTCTTCTGTCTTCCCAACTGAAAAACAAAGTTACAAATAGTAGTATATAAAGGAGCAGCAGCAAGATCAGCTTTGGTACAAATGAGATTACACCAGAATGGATCCCACATCCATTCGAAATCACTGTGGCTACTGACACCAGCAGCCAGGACAGAACTGGATCAAGAAAAAGTAGTCGGCCAGCAGCCGCTCTCAGCAGCTGAACTTTATGCCATACTGGTGATGTCTGAAACTAGTCTCCAATTTCTTTTCTATAATACAGAAATTATCCAGCACTGGAAAAAAAGAAGGAAAATGTGCTCAATGAACTGTATGAAGAGCTCAGTGATCAGATAAAAGAACACCTGGGCTTCCAGTAGAAGATAAAATTCACAGTAACTTACACAGTAAGTATAAATCAAGTGTAACGTTTTAAATAACTTCAGGTTTCCACGTGCGTGTCAGAGTTTTCCTGTGCACTCATGTGGGGCTTCTCTGGTAGTTCCACACCTCCCACTGTTCCCAGACCTTATTTTCCAGAAATTCTGAAGAACGTTATACAAATAATTAGCTTTTGGAGAATTACATCCAGCACACAAACACCAAAATAAATCATGTTGTTCTGCAAACTCCTGACCTCATTATTCCTGAGGAAGGGACAGTACAGTAAATCTATTGATTTGTCTGTACATTCTAAAACAGTCAAGCTGAAAGCTCAACTGTTTCGCTTTTGGAAAAGAAGAGCAGCAAGTTCATCCCTTCAAAATTCCATCATCACTTTTACACTGTGTCTGACCAAAAAAAATTGACCATAATTATGTCAATATTGAAAGGACTCAGACCCGGTGCTGTTGCTCACATTTACTGGACATGCAGTTCTTTCTGTCACTGATCCTATTCATGCAGTAGCATTAACAAAGATTTCAGGCTACAAAATTGCCTCTCAGTCTCCTACAATTTAAGTACCTTTCTTCCAGTTTCACACATTCTACTTTTCCCTCTTTTCTTGTTTTCTTTTAAGAAACAGAGCCCTGTTCATGGTGTAATTTGAAGAGCAATTTCTATCTTTTGTTTCAGCATAAACCGTCACACTTGTGAAACCTTTGCTTTATAATTGCATTAAAATTTATTTCAAAAGGAAAGCAACAAATGAACCAAATCTAAACCTGTGTTGACTTCCTTATATCTGCATCATTCTGACAACATCTCAGATCAGGATGAAATTAGTTGAAATCTGTTATTGATTCTGAAACCTAAAGATGGCAATTTAGATGTCAACATTAGCTAACGTGATTTTAATGTTAACATACAACAACTATGACAAATGAATTGATGACATGTACAAATTTCTGACATCTGTAACTTCAGATAGCAAATGGAGTTGACAAATGGATCTGATGGCAAATATTATGTGACTCCATAATTAAGGATGTACTGAAGTTTACACTGAAGCTGCACTGGGATGAGTGAATTTTCCACTGATTTGCACTTTGGGTGGCTGCTTCCAGTTATGAGAAGTACATGCAAGTTCAATCACTTGAAAAACCATACAATCTATAGTATTGTTCTTCACCTATTTCACAGAGGTGCAAAGCTGAATCAGAAATTAATTGTCTTTGATTAATAAATAAAAAGCTGAATAATTACCTCACAGTAAAGCGTTCTAAACTTGATTTTCTATGAACATTAGGAGGACTTATAGAAACTGTTCCTCAGTTTATTAATTAGAAATAATTACTTTTAATTATTCAAAAGAAATATATGAAAACAAGTAGCCCAAGGGATATGAATATAAACACAGCTTGCTTTCTGCAGCTGAGGAGATCCGTTTTCCTCATTCAGTAACCATTGCACATACAACTCCTAATCACACACAAAGGATTTTGTCACATTGTGTAAGAGCATAAAGCAAAAGATAATTGAGCACCAAAGAACATACCACAAAATTCCAAGCAGCTCTTTTTAGACCCATTTTTGAAGAGGCAAATGACAGCATCACTCAAGTATCTTAATACTTGATTAAGTCCATCTGTTAAGCAAAGTCTTTAGTAAAACGTTTAAGTTCACTCAATTTCACTGGGATGCAGCATCCCCAGACAGTCTCAGTGCAAGTTCAGCACTGCACACACTGTTCTGGGCAGTACTGAGGCCCGTGACAGGAGCCCCCAGCAGAGTACTCTATGTGGGGTTGTTACACACTCCAGAAGCTCTTGTACAGCTGCTTGCTTCCTCAGACACACAGCGCTGTGAAGCTGGAAAGAAGCCATGATGCTACAGTAGGAACAGTGCTGAAGGGCAAGGAAAAGGGAAGCAGGGACTCATTTGGAAGGTTTACGTGCAGTTAGCTCCTCTATAATTTCAAAGCTGATCTTAAGTACAAGTTTAAATAATACCATCAACTGGGCAATAGTTCTTCTGAGTCTACAAAACAACCCCAAATGTCCTGTGAACACTGCCACTTTTCCTTCCCATTTTTGGTTTTCACAATTCAATTTGCTATTTGAAGCTGTAATCAGAGATATCTAGTTATAAAAGCATCCTCAGCGAGTGCTATTTACATACAGCAGGAGTCTTCAGCTACAGAATCCTGATTTATCCCTATCTGTACTACCTGTCATAGGTCTGCTCGAGTTGGGTCATCAGTACGTAGCAGACTATGAATGCAGTCACCAAGCCACTCTTAATTAGATTTTGCATAAACATAGAAGTCAAAGTTCTATTAAATGACTGGTTAGCATCCTAAATACGTTATCCTAAAATTAATACTTTTCCAGGACATACCTTGCTGACAGATGTCCTTGTTCTCCTCTGTGCACTCTGAAAATACCTTTTAAGTACAACTTTTAGGGGGAAAATTAGGATTCCAAGGTATCGGTCACATTTATTTCACATTTCTTGGATCATTTCAGCATAATCCACTGAGTAGATTGTTGTAGGTCTAAATTGTGAACCGCAGAGGAAACAAATGGCTTAAGAATAAAAATAATACATTTGATTCCTTTGGATTCAGTTCATGATTACAGCTCTGATTTCTAACCATTTCAGACTACATTGCCTTCACGGGGCATATTCATGTTTCATTTGGTGAAATATAATCGTATTTTCATGTATGACCTTTACAGGCTCTTTGTCATAGCTCGATAATAACTTCCTGGTAATTTCTTTCCATACAACATTTAACATGACTTTAGGAAGAACGTAACAGAAAACTTCAAAAAATTGCACCATCAATGTCAATTCAACCAACTGCTTAATTTGGGCTTTTCCACCTCTCAAATTCGTAGTAAATGTGACTCACAGGTAATGAAGGTACAGAAGACATAGGCAGACCGAGGTACTGAAAGTGCTCTGCTTTTTAAGACATGAACAACGTAGTCACTGCTATGCCAAATTCTGCTCATTTAAGTCACAGCTTAACAATATTTCTATGACAAGACTTTGCTCATATGTTACCTCAGAGACCAGCAGATCTATGGTCTTTCACAGGGTTCAAACTCTTATTTATCTGCTTGCATTTTCTGAGAATTTCCATAAAAATCACAGGGAAAAGAAGTAGCTTAAGCCACCATAAGATATTCTTAATCACAGCCATAATAAAAAAAACAATATTTCTTTCTTGTTAAATAGTGTCCTACTCTTACAGTTTTCACATTTGCCCATAATGGCAGCGTGAAAAAAACTGCTAATCTTTTCAGTTAATAGCTCCTTTTCTCCTTTATTAAATATAGTACGTGCTGCAGGCTTGTGAATTAGCTTGCAGAACCTGTGATTACTGCAAGAACCTGTGATATTTAAAATATGGGTAAGGTTCCACATACCTTTTCCTCAGCAGCAATGTTGACTGAAGGATTTCCCATTGCTCCTACTCTACTCTACTCCCCATCCTGCCCTTCACTTGTACCACACACCTGTTGGCACTGCTGCTTTGGGAGTGACCAGGGAACCAATCCAGAGAGAACGATACAAACCAATCACTCCCTTATTCAGTTCAGTGCGTGCTCCCAGAAACAGCTACAGGACAAGGTGAATAAAGCCAGTAATAAGCAGAATGGACAGAAATATCCTAAGGAAACACTACTGCTGAATTCAACTTATGGTAAAACTACTAAAATGCTAACAGATATCCCAAAAAATCTATACATCTGAAAACTTTAGTGTTTTAAGTTTTCTTTTATTGGGCTGAGTTCTTTTTTCAGTTTATTAAAAAAGAAATCCTTTTTTTTCCCCCCATTTACTTCCACTACTAAAAACACTCTCATCTCTCTCACAAAACAGCTGTATGCGTACATGACATGAATATAGGCACAGCAGGAAGGCAGATTTCTTAAAGATATTTCATCTTTAATTTACTTTCTACATAGTAAATAGTGAAGCTGCACAAAATGTCCAGTGATACCCAGAAGTAAACAGCTTTTCCAGTATGCACAGCTCACGTGTGAGGGATTGCCTGGCATGCAGCAGTCAAACCAGAAATGGTGGACAAATACAGAAGATACAAACATACAACCATGTATGTGCCTGGATATGTACTCTTCCATGTAAATATATAAAATGTACTTTTCTATACATAAAATGTAGAAAACAGAGGAATAAATATTTGTCCGGGGAGAAAAAAAAGCAAACAGAAATCAACTGTACAGCAATTCCATGAAGAAAACGAGCACAAACTGAGGAATCCTGATCATGCAGCATTATATTTATACCAGCAAGATTTTCACCCTCTGCAGTTAATGCAGCAAATTCAGTTTACGTGCACCTGCCAATTTGTTTTCCGGGAAGCAGCACTTGCTCCAAAGCTGAATCAAGTTCCTTCAAGGCCCTAAAGCAGTCAATATGTCTAAACAAGGGTAAAGGAACCCAGAGAGCATTCATCTAAATTTAATATCTCTATGAATATATAATTTAGTACATCATATAGCAAAACTGAAGTACTAAATCTTGTAGTTAATGTTGTTTCCAGCAATAAATTAGAAGGTGCATACATAATTATGTAAGGATGACATCTGGTTCTATAGTGGAAGATGCAAACTTGAGAAAAATCAATGAGATTATACTGAAAGACTGGAGAGAAGAAAATCAAATATGAATTCCTGTGCCGTCCTATTACACATTCATTATGGGGTTTAGTCATTTTTTAATTTCAGAAAATTAGAAACAAAATCTAGATCATAAAAAGCACCTCCACCCTCCTTACAGGAATAAGAAAATGATTGGAGTGCCAATAAAATAACAGTAAGAAAACTAAAATCAAAGTGCCAACTATACTGACGTTTGCTTGACAAAATGAGAGTCAATGATTTACCACAGGTTTTATTTTCTGGAATATAAAAGCATTGTATTTGTAGTACTTTTTTTATAATTATTTGTAGAAAAGACTAAGCCAGGAAGCTGGAGAACGAAACTACCAGGTTTGTAGTTGATCAGACAAAAGGGTATGATTAATTTTCATACAATGGCACGCACTAACAGAAAGGTCGAAGACTGTGCTTTGTTGGTTGTACTGTTGATTTAAAGGTTAATCTGTGATCGAAGTGCAATAGGTATATTGGCCTCGGGTTTCTCAAAACCTAAAACAACACGGAAGATGTATGTTTAAGTACTTTAATCCGATGTGCCTCTAAGGATCATTCATTAAGAAGGCAGTGCAAACTGACAGACTGACTTTCAGAATCACTTTACCAGTAAGGAGTTGCTAATTAGCATGACACAGTTAGTAGCTAATAACTTAATTTCAAATTGAATGATGATTTTTTTTATTTCAGTAAATGCCCCGTGAAATGTTGTGCTGAAAGGCAATATATTCCGAACTTAAGTTTATCCTGTGACCTTTCAGTTTGCCTACATTTGCTCATTTCATAGCTTCCATTTTCTTTGTGCTGTAGATACAACCAGATCTGATCCTCACCGTTTCCTCTGTTTTGCACTTGTCCATTTAACAACAAAATGCACAATTCACATATTATTGACACCTACAGTACCATGATTCTGACTTATGTTTTCAGCATGCTATCAGACAGAATCCTTATCAAGCAGCACTGACTCCTTATTCAAGAGTCAAAAAGAAATTCATCCTTCATCTCTCAGGAGCAAAAAAAAATTCAAAAAACTACAAACTATTTTTCTATAAATATAAACAAAAAACAAGGATTTATTATAAAGAACAACTGCAGTCTTCGGCTGAAGACTTACTGATGTTGTTTTGAGTATCAATAAATAGTGAGCAGCAATAATTCAATGATGTTTAACATATTTCTTCATCACACTGAGTTTCGATCATGAGCTAGGGAAAAATAAGTGCTAAGTTCAGAAAAAACACTGCAGTTTTTAAGCAAGCTTTTACAATTTTGAAATCTGATGTCACCTCCCCCTAGCCCCAGACCTGAAGTCCATGTTTTAATTGCATATCATCAACCAGTGTTTATGTAAATCTCTGAGGTCCCTGGATCAATGCTATCATAGCTTCCTCACTGTCCTTGATGATGAAATGTATTCATTTGTATATATTCATAAATACAAAGAATATTAAGGTAGAAAACCTATTTGACTGTTATCTTAGAATATAGAATAATAGATCCAGAGTAAAATGCTAGCAGGTAGAAATCAGCAGCTTTGTTCTCCTATGAATCCATAATTACTTCAATCTATAACAAATGTTTACCTACGTACTGTGATTGTACTCTGAGTATTTGTCCTGTCTGACATCTTTAAACCATTTGGGGACATAAATTTTCATTTAACTTCTACCAACGTAAGAGTAAATGACCTACTCCTTACTCAAACATAGCACAGCGTTTATCATTTATTTGGTGTCACCTTCAAACAATCAGAGATTCATACACTATCAGAGGGCTTGAATCAAATCTTATAACTCCCACGAATCAAATAACATCTTTTAACACTACTCCTTTTGGCTACACAACTTCATTTTACTTTATGTTTAGAGGCTGGCAGTACTCAACTTCAAAATGAGGTGAGATACTACAATTTGTAAAACTCGGGATAAATCACTATGATTGCAGCTCCTTGCTGAATGATGATTTTGTGTGTCCTACTGAGGTGCTGAGCTCCAACTTGGCACAAATAAGCTGAATGAAATTCCACACTTGATAGTTTATGGCTGTGTTGTACTAAACTAAAGGAAAGGGCCGAGACGTGGGAGAAACAGCTGCAGAATTTTCAGACATCTTTCCTGTGCTTCTACTGATCAAAAATATATTTCTTGGACTATTCTCTCCCTGACTGCACACTTGAGCTTCAGAAGGGAAAATGACTTTGTCCCACAAGATTGTTCCCTTCTCGGTAAATTTCTCCTTACTTTGCTTCTTCTAAGGATTGCTCTGATTGCAAGAACAAATCCCTCAGCCTACTTGAATAGATTCACTGCCTGCAAATGAAGAGTCCTCAAGATCTCCCTTTTTCAAGGCACTTTGCTGCCAAAGGCTCATGATTCTTTCTCTGGGATGAATTAATTTCCTTGTCAGATTGCTCTGAGAAAATCCTCCTCTCTGCAAATATCACCGTATCTTTTACTAAGACTTACCAGTTTCATCTAATTTTGTTACTTGAGTGAAGGAAGTATTTCCATTTGAAATGTGTGATTTTAAATATTAACTACAATAAAATCAACTTTTTGCCACAATGTACTCATTCAAAACTCAATTTTTGCAATAGTGAACTGAAATAAAAGGCTTTTCAAAGGAAGGCAGGAAGCTCACTGGCACATTTCGAACGTCTTTGCTTAAGCTTCTGCTCTGAAGCATCCAAAGAAGAGCAACATGAAGTATTCCAATTCCTGATCTAGAGATAAACCTGAATTCTACGTAGACAAGAGAAAAATATGTGCCATCAAAGAACGTGACCCCAAGCTATTCATTCAAGGACCACGTCACTACAGCGCTCACATCCTCATCCCAAGACTCCAGCATTCCGAATACAACTCCAGAAGCAATGATAGCGACTTGGAGCCAGTAAACCCAAAGTGCTATTAAAAGTGACATTTTCCCTTACTCCAGCGGTATTTCCTGATGCGTCTATCCTCTCCACAAGATGCTGTCACTGGGTATTTTTTTCCCAAGCAGCTGTATTTTTTAAGAGGTCAACCGTTGCTTAGAAATAGTCTTGCTTTTACCATTAACATTTCAGAAGACAGGCTGAAGTAGGAAAATTTTCTCCCCACAAGTATTTCTCTCCAGGTAATGTCAGAATTTAGCACAAGATGACATTGCACATGAGAATAAGGTTTACCTCACTCACCAAAGTGAAACTTTATTAATTGGTAAACCACATGGATTTCTGTACTTTGTCCTCCCTCACTGGAAGCTAAATGGTGGGAGGGGCCCCACACTCATACAGAAAACTCACGCCTATGGCAAAACCAAAAATTATTTTTAATAAAAGCAATCCCAAGCAACAAGATCCTGACATTGTATTCAAAAATATTTTGAGAGACTCAGATTTTCAATGAAAAGCTTTGTGCATTTAGCATATCCGCTATCTAATGTCTCAGATCCTCTGGAAAGCAATCCATGGCTGACCAACTGGATGACTTAAAGAATTTTGAATATCCACATTGCAAATACATGCTTACACCACCAAGTGAAAAGAGGAAAGTTCTGGAAGTGTAGCTGACTCTTGAGTTGAGATTCTTTTTCTAGATCCATAGTTTCAGACACAATAAATGTAAAGCACCATCAGGTTAGGACACTCCCTTGCCCTGTGCAGTGAGACTTTGGTGTATTTTAATTCTACAGTTCCATTTTTTCCATCAGGAAAAAAGAAATACTGAACTCCCTTTACATTTATCAAGGCTTGAGCTATTTACTATATGGAGTTCCTCATATCTAGAAGATCCAAGAGTTCTAAATAAGGCAGCACAAAAAAAAAAAAAAAAAAGGAGGTATAATATAGTAATTTTGTGTAATATGTTTGATATTACATTGTTATATTTTATTCATATTCAAAAATTTCTGTAGTGTCTTGAATGCAATAATGCATAATCGTCCCTGTGTATTCAAGAAAGAATGTAATCATATCCAAAATGCAAACATTTTGACTTAAAATATTTGCTAGCAGAGCAAATCTATTAGTATTTATGATGTGTCTTACATTAAATATAAATTCACTGTTATAACTAACATAACCAAGTAAAATTGGAAATGAGCTGATGGAACACTTAGGATTCATTTTCTGCAAAAGCAAATTAAAAATATGCAAATTGAAAACCTACAGTAACTACTGTAGTTACAGTGTAAACAACAGTCACTTATAGTTACCCCAACACATGATATCTGTTATCTTCCCTTGGGCAATCGGATGGGTTGTTTTGCAATTTGAAAGAAGAGCATCTAAGAACGTGCTTTATTCTCTCTAGATTTTCCTTCTCTCCTGCTGTTCTTGGTATCCTAATGGGAGTATCAGGCATTGCAGCAAGAACTGGAAGAATTAAAACAATTATAGAGCATTCAAAGAGTCTCAGAGCTGCTACAGGTGGCTTCTTCTGACTTGTTCTGATGCTGGGTAAGCAAATCTTCAGGTTTCCTGATTACATTTGGGGGGGAAAAAAAAAACACATCAACAACAACAAAATAATCACTGATTTATCAAGGTGAAAGAACCAAAGGATTAAATTAAGGATACAGCTGTAAATGATAACTGCACAGGTGCAGTATATTTCCAGTTCTGGTGTGCACTTCCAGTCCTAGAGCACACTTACTGCCATGGTGTATTGTGGAACATTGTGGAACATGGCACAGTGCCACAATATCTACAGTTTTCCCCCATGTAACTGGCTCACAAAAAAAATAAAAAATAAAAAACCCCCAAGCCAAACTGACTTAAATAGAGGTAAGTAAAAGATTTAAGTCTTAAATTAATACTGCAGAAAAAAATAGAGGATCAGATTTCATCAACATAACTTCTTTGTTTTAAAAGTCCAAGATTGAAGTTTACGTCAGAAACATCTGAAGAAGTAAATGATGAAATCAATATCTGAATACAAAAATAACTTCTCCATCCCACAGAGTCTCCCTTTCAAAAATCTGAATTAATATGCAATTGCAATAGGAGATATAGAAAATGGAAATTGAAAAGACTAGTAGACTAGTATATGGAATTCCTATTATCAGAACTAGCATAGTAATAAGACCGATAGCTACTCAAATGAAATGAAAACCAAGGAAGCATGACTGCAATACCATCCAGCTCTAAGTGCTCTCATTCTGTTCTGACTTCTGAAGTTTTGTCTTATTGTGGAAAAAACAGACTGCTGGAGTTTTTCAATCTGTCACTGATTGGCCAATATACATAGTCAATTTGTTAAAAAGAGACAAAGCTCATCACGTGCACAGAGAAGAGCCACAAGCATGAACTAAAGTTCCCACTTGTGATGTACTAAATTATCCTGAGCTCAAAACTTACAGACAGAGTTGTGTGAAGCACATTTCTAAGGGCAGGATTTATAAATGTCCCAGAATATCCCAGACACTCAAACTCTGCTCTCAATATCATTTTCTTTTTTTCTACTGTTCAATCTACACATCCCATTTGTGTTTTCCCATATGAATACAGAGGTGCTGTAGGCACATGCTTGGAGAGAGCTAAAGGTTATCTACCCTGTTTAAATGAATTAAGTTCATGGGAACTTTGATGACACAGGAGTTTAGCCACAAACGAAACTGAACAAAAACTCTTCAGAACATATTTTTAAGTCCCACCAATGATTTCCAAGTTGATTTTTAACACTGCTTTATCAATACAAAGAAAAGCTTAATCTTTTGGTAGGCAAACTTTCTAGATCGTGATATCCTCATTAAAGTATACACGTTTTACATTTCACTTCTTACCACAGGAATCTCAATTTCAGTCGTAAGAACAAGGGGATCCTTTCCCCATCGAAGTTATTTCTTGAACAACCTTTTAAATACAGAACCCATTATTTTTCCCCCATCTGTCTGCTACACAAATTCAATATGCAATGTGATTGAAACCAATGGACTCTTAAAAGTATAAAAAGCAAACAAAAGCCTATTACATGCAACCACATCAGCATTTTAGATTTTCTTTATTTCTGTAGTTTAGAGAAAAATATATAAAGACAGCTTAATTTTCATTGTTCTTTGTACTGCAAATGGAAAACCACTGGCAGGAAATATCTGAAAGTATGTGACCATGTCTAAAGTTAGTCTTCCAGAACATAAATTTGAATGCTGTATCTATTAAAACAGATTGAATTACCTTTATTTTTAAAAAGAACTGCAGCCATGCAAAGAAAAATGGAGCTACAGTGACTCGCTCCTCAGTTGCCCCTTAATTTTATCTAGACACGTTGCTTCTAACATGAAAATGTATCTGAAGAGGGTGATAAAACATACATTTATGAAATGTGGAGACATTCATTCAAGAGCTTTCCTGAGCAATAAACCAAGGATTGTTTTTACAGCACATCATTCTATGTACAAAGACCACTTTTCTGTATCTGGGGCATTCAAACACAGTAGAAAATGCACTAAGTACACTGCAGTTAGCTTCTTTCCAACTAAAAGTAGTGCATGTTAAAGAACAGAAACTTCTCTACTCATTCATTTTTTCAACTCTTGTATACAAAAGCCTGTTGTGAAACACCTAGCTTTGCATCAACTAATGTCTGAATCATTTTCCTCATATTCTAGTTCAAAAACAAAGACAAACAATAACTCCCATTGTCTGTACTATCTCAGGCTTTCTGCTCCACACCAAAATATTCCATTTCCTTTCTACACTGTTAGACAAGACAACACAGGTTGATAGTTAGACTGTTACCTAAATAAAAGACAAGCAAAAAAAAGCAGGTAGAAAACTTGCTTTTTTTAATTCTCAAAACTAGAAACAACAGCATTCATTTGAATGGAAACAGAATAGTGTCTGAAACACATTTTAAAAGTAAAGAATTTCAAAGAATGAATTCTTTGTTTTTAAATTATAGCCTTAAAATAAAACTAAATCTTGACATTCAGACAAAAGTACTTTTTCCAAGACCGTACGTTTTTCTGTCTATTTCCCAAAGTAGTTTTCTTTACACAATAACTTCATAATTCCAACCTTAGTAAAGCTTATTCACAACCCAGGCACAAATCAGGTTTGCATGAACTGCTTCACTTAAATATCTCCTAGCATCTTCATGATGCTGCAACTGATACCTTCTTGACCTGAGTCAGCTCTGGGCTTTTTTTATGCTTTATTATCTACACGGCCACATGTTAAACAACAGGTAATCAACTGCCTCATATTTCTAAACAAATATATCAAGAAAGCAAAGAAACAAGAAATCTAAATTTGGAAACTTTCATTTAAAAAAAATAGAGTATTTTTCAGTAATTAGATCAAACTTACTTAGCTTTTCAAACGTGCTGTGCTGGGGGCAGGGCAGGGGGATTGACAGAGATTCATCTATCCCTTAGGGGTTAACATTTGTATAGCTGTCTCTCTCTGTTGGCACAACCCAATTTGAAAAGAAAGAACCATCTGCCCAGCTGTCTGGAATGCAGCTCTGTCTGATAATTCCCATGCTGAAAAATAAACATTCACAAAGCCCATCAACTAAGGAAAATTATTTACTTTCCTTACAGCTAACAATCAGGCTATCAAGGAACACCTTTGGAAGCAAACAATGCACTATAACTTAGATTTTTGTTTCAAACTCTGATATTTTTCTTTACTTTTCTATTGGATGCTTTTCTATTGGGTCGCAAGGTTTGCAACTTGACTCAGGAAATACAGAAATTGTATTACAAAGTCAATACAGTCGTTTCAGTTCACTTGACTACTACCAGCACTGCTATGAATGCTCCCAAGAAACAAATAAAGATGATATTTCAATAACAATTCTGATGTGTAAAAAGAAATGCAATAAAAAGCTTATCAGGTGTTAGTACCAGCATGTCATGGCATTATTATCAGAAAACTATTTGTCAGCAAATAAAACAATTAGTGTATCTAATGTTTGTTCCTTGTTGTTGTTTGTTATTTTTCTTTAGTTTCTCCACCCAACGTTACAACTTCTGTTCAGACCAATCGAAAAGAGCAGAGAATAGCAAAGTACACACATCTTCATGAGCATCTTTAAGTAAATTACTTTGCTATTATTATTTTTATCTTCATATTCCTTTTTTTTTTTTTTTTTTGTGATAGAGATGAGACAGGAAAAGTGTTTCTTTATGTAGTAGGGAATGCTTGGACATAGCTGTACAAAGCTCAGCTATTCTCCATGCTTACAGATCAACGTCTACCTTTTGGGCAACCTCTTTAAAACTCATTAGTAAGGTTTTCCGCATCCCAGAAAGATTCAGATACAAGCAGCTCAGCTCTCAAACTAACACCATCACATAGGCCTGCACTTCAGGCAGTGCTTTCTGTTCTGGTTATCACTAAGCAGGGCACTCACAGCTCCCTTACTGGTCTGAGGAGCCTAATGATGCCTTATGACTGAAACAGTCACGAAACAAAGAAAGGCGTTTGCAACTGTGTTCTTTTTGAACGATCTCCATTTCAGTGCTTTGGCACATCTTGTGTACTTGCAGAAAAATTAAGTTTAGCACTCAACAAGACTTAATCTGTTTAAGCAACAGAAGTCAAAACTCACATGAACAGGCTGTTATGTTTGTCTACCAGTTTGCAAACCCATAGATTACCTAGCTAAAAGGCTATTGCAAGATTTATTGTTTGCAGGACAGAAAAGAGCTCAAATCTTGCAAGAATGGAGTTCAACGTATCTTTTCCTACAAGTTTTTATATCCTCATATCTAGGCTGGACACACTGCACATTCGCAGATTCCTGCAGTCAGCAGCTATGCCATGAGGCATTGTCAGTCAGAGGAAGCTAGGATACTTACTAAGTCACTACAAACTCACTTTCTTCTCAAGTGATTGTTTCCTTAAGGAGCACACTGCCTTCTCCTTCCCCAAGTGGTTGTGCAACCCTCCTCACTCTTTTGTTAAGATGAGTCAGATGGGTTTGTGGAGCAGTTGTCTTCATTTCTAAGAAAGGCACACACAACCAAGTACCTTCTTTGAAGGCAGTTTCCTAATTTAAAGCCTCAATCTCTGTAATGGAAATGAGCTTCTTTTCCCGAATAACCTCCCGCCAGGGTTATAGCCATATTGATCCTATGACTATTTCTCTCTCTGATTTCTATTTTCTTTTACACACACAACTGCAATAAATCAAGAACTTTAGCAATGAACTACTAAAGAAGTCTTCCCAGGACCAAGGTTTAGGCCTTGTACATAAACACACCTCCTCATACAGGTGGGCCAAGGAAGGAGATGACTTCTTGCAGCTGTGAAAGTTTCAGTTTCTCTCCAGCATTGCCATGCCACTCTTTCTTCAAACATACTGACTCCATCAGGTCTGTAATTGATAACTACTGATACCACATAAACAGATGTGTAACCATTCCTGTCATCTAATAGCAAATTAACCCATTGCCCCACCTGATCTTCAGCATAGTACTGAAATCTGGAAGTCACAAAACCCTTTAACCAGTGATCAGTCAAATAGGAATGAAAAACATCACATCATTTAGCAGTGTGAGATTTTTGCACTCTTCAAAATTAATTCTTAAATTGAACTAAATTAAAAGAGTAGTCATACTTAACAGCAAAAATAAGATAAGAATCACCTAAACCAATTGCTTGTAACATGGGAATAAACAGTGATGTGAGTGCCGTGGGAATTAGAGGGCAAGGAGGAGCAGAAAGCACCAGTAAAACTAATTCCCCCTGTAATGCTTTGTTATCCAAACAATTCAAAGCAGGATTAATCAGAATTTAAAAACAAAACAAGTTTCCTGATACTGTACAGCATTCTTCTGTGCATTTTTGAAGTGCCTGAACAGAAGCTAGCAATAACTGCCCATCTGAACCCCAGAACAAAGAGCAGGGAAGCATTTCAAAGAAGAAAAGCCTGCTGACGTTACTTAATGTGCAGAATTCTTTTTTCCCCCCAAAACTCACATGTAAAAAGAATGTATATGTATCATTCTTATAGCTATTAATGTCAGACACATAAGCAGCCTTTAAGCACTTGATGTATTGATTAGCCAATAATTTTCTACCAAGGATATTTTGACCAGTACTCATTCCAACATGTTGTCCCAATAAGTTTGAGGGCACGTACCGCTAACATAAAATGAACGTGCAATATGAAACAGATCTCAGAATTGTGAACCAAGTCTCTTATCTTCCCCTCCCCTCTTTGCATTACAAGCTCTTTCACTCCTCTAGAATTTCTCTTCTCCACTCCTGCATCCTTAGCATTGTGATACTCTTTAATCAGCTCCTCTCCATCTTCAAACAGCAAATGGAAGTTTTAATATCAAAATATTTAATTTCACATTGCTGAAACGTTGTGCTCTTTTTTCTATCCTACAGTACAATTATTCTCAGATTTGTATGCATGAAAAATTCAAGACAATCATCATACTACATGAAAAGGGTGACTACTCTCCTCTTTGTCAGGATAATTAAATAAAAATATATATACATAACTGCACTGCTCCCGAGTGAAATACTGTTACATCCAATCATATATCCAAGATTCCTTCCTCACTTGACTGGATCCCAGCCTAAAATCAGACAAAAGGGAAAACGGGAAACTCAGTTTTCCTAATCTTCAGCATTGGGCATTCAGAAGATCAATGAACAGTTTTCCCATATGTGGTTTGGATAATTTTTCATAAACACCTGTTAGGTTTCTGAGACCCCTTGTAAGGGCCTACCCTTTATTCAAAGAAACAGAAGCGCTCCACTTGAATCACTTTGGCTTGGTGTGGGTCACAGTCCAATCAGAAACCAACTAGAAACGAGACTAAACTTAATTTAGTCCCCTAGTTAAAAATAATCAGTAGATCAAAACATGTGATTTTGATGGATGGACGTGATGTTTTTGTTAATAAAAAGGTGAAGCATTGTGGCAGCAACTGAAGGTTGACTGTACCTTGAAATACAACTTCAACTAGTTTTGTGTTGTTGTTTGTTTTTAAACCTTTTGAGAACAACGTGGAATTAGGACTGCTAAGCTTACAGAATAATTCTGAATGGGGGAAAATGCAGTTTAATATTACTTTTTTTTTTTTTGTGCTGCTTTGTTTAGAACTCTTGCAGCTTCTAGATATGAGGAACTCCATGTAGTAAATAGATCAAGCCTTGATAAATGTGAAGGGAGTTCAGTATTTTTTTTCCTAACAAAAAATGGAACTGTAGAATTAAATACACCAAAGTCTCACTGCACAAACTGTGGACTCGAGGAAGATCTTTGAATTCTCATAAGCACAGCTAAAGCCATGGCATCTCCAACATTAACCATTCACAAATCTGACCTAACCTGATGCCACACAAAGTGTCATAATTACCATAATAATAAGTGAGGAGTAGATTTTTTTTTCAGTTGTGAACTGAAACAGACCAAAGCCAGCTCACCCACAGCGTACCATTAACTTGTCTACCCAGAAAGCCAAATCTTCACAGGCACGGCTAAACATCTACAGCTCCTCTCCTAACATTTGCAACTGCACACATATCAACTGGGGATTAAAAACATACCTAGCAATGCTTCCTCAGCCTTCAGAAGCACTTCAGGTAAGTACATAGTTTCTCATGAATGGCTCTCTCACAATGACAGCTTTGATATCCGTATGCAAGAAAATCTTTTCTCAACTAATTGAGCTGAGCTTTCAAGTACAACACAGCACCTTTGCTCATTTTGACACCTGTAGACAGGCAAAAAAACTGCACTGTATACCCTTCATTGTTCCATCCAAACTGCCAGAGATGGATGAAGGATAACAGAAAAGTCAAGTTGCAAGAACATTCTGACCCTATTAGAGTAACTGGAACCTCAGCTGTATATTGAATGCCATGGAGGATCTTGTCTGAAATATTGCCTTCTTTGAAATGTAAAAACCATTTTCTGGGATCATTTTCTCTCAAGAAGATATCTGGACAGCCAGCAAGTTACGAGGCATCCAAAACAGCATTCTGTAATCTCTACCTCATAAAATCCTTCAGACTAAACATCTCTTCTCACAAAAATAAATCATAATCATAGTACATAAATCAGAGGGGAGAGGGGAAAGCGTTTGCATGAGAAATCAAAAGGGTTATCGTGATCTTAGATTACTTGTTGGATTAGTCTACGTCCCTCTTGGACTGAAGGAGAGGACAGATCCATTTCACAATCCAAAAAAAGAATTTTAAAGCATTATCTTGTGACCACTTTCAAATTTTAAGTTCTTATCACACATTAAGCTACACAAAATTGTTCACCTCCCTAACTTTATACATATAGCTACATACGATTTTTGCTATCCACCGTGCAGTTATTAATCTAACCATTCTTCTGTAGGTCGCATGAAAGCACTGCGCACTCACTCGAGTTGCCCGGGCGCAGCCCCCGCCGTAACCCCGGGCCCAAAGGGCCGCTCTCGCTGTCGCTGGTCGCACCCCGCGGCGCCCGGGCTCGCCCCTCAGCCCCGGGGCCCGGCCCTCTGGCGCCCTCTGGCGGCGCTCCCGGGAGCCGAGCTCGCTGCCCACGCGTGCTGCAGGTCGGGGCTCCGTGGGTTTCTCCCTCGGGGCTCTCACCGTGCTGCCGCCTCACCCCAGTCGACTTGTACGCCCATAAGGTTTCATTCAGATGATTACTGTCCAGTGCCAGCTGTTCATTTTCTTCTGGCAATTTCAGAACTTCCCGATTCCTTCAGCAGAAATGTAAGTCTGCGTCTGACAACAAAACCCTCTCAGACTTCCAGTGAATGGTAGGTACTCAAACACCTTTATGCCCTCCAGAGCTCCACATCCATAGCCGCTCTGTTACACAGCTCACTTCCTCCAGCAGAAGGTGAGAACTGAAGAGCAAGATAATTTCACAGTTCCTCTAACGTGTGACTTTTCCTGAAGTACGAAATACGAATAAACAGGCAAACAATTATCATCCATTTGCCACTTCCCTTGCACCTTTCCTCCTACTCTTGAGCATTCTCTAGAATTTAGGATTTCAAGCTTGTCTTGGTCTTCTCACATTCTAGCTTCTCCTGAAATAGGGACTCCACTCCTTTCTGCAAACAGCTTCCTTTGCAGAAGCATCACTTTGTATTTAACACAGAAGTCCATGGCATTCTAAAAGAGCACACTTCTGCTCTTCTCTTTGGCTCCACTTCATCTCCTTAAACCTCACTCTGATACATTTTTCCTTCACAAAAGCAAACTCCTCCTCCCTGCTCACAAACACATTGTTTTCTTCCAAACAAACAATGTGATTTTTTCCTGAGCCACGCATAGTATCTCAATAAACACTGAAACCCAGCCGAACTGTCCTAAGGTTTACTATGGGGAAGGCAGCCTAGTATTAGCAAACATGTTCAGAACTGAAGGATTCTGGTTTCCAACCCCTGTGAAAGAGACTGTAGGAAAATACTAGGAAAGACAGAAACCACACCTGACTTACAGGAATCAAGTCTGGAAGGAGCATTAAATTTCTCCAGCTATCTCCCTGACTGAAGGCTGCAGAAGTGCAGGTGACTACAGCAAGTTTTGCTGGTTTTTAACAAGCGACAGTCCCAGTTTCTAGCTCTTCCCTAGCACTCTCCTGACTACCCAAGAGGCTTCCCAAAACATGGCTGTATAATCTGTTCAGGACACATTTTGGATTTTTGATTACTTTATTAATAAACAGCAGCTCAGTTCTCTTCAAATTTCAATTCAGGAAGCAAAGGCTCATCAAAACCATGAAACAGAAAAGGATTTTGTATAGCAGGCGTCTGAAATACCATCTACTTTGGCAGTCTAGAGTACTAGTAGCAACAAAAGGAATTAGACTCAAGAAACATAGTCTTCACAACTTACATAGTTAAGTTGTAGACAGTTCGACAATAGAATCTCTGCAGTCTCCTTTACTGAAGCGTTTAGAAAAGATTCATATCTTTCAGGAATTGTGTTGGTATAACTGATCCTGCCATAGCCCAGGAGAATATACTGCTGAATCTTCCACTCAAAGCGGAGCCGCTCCCTCAGCTTCTTGCCTCTTTGAGCCCATTAATCACGTATTTTAGTTTGTTCTTTAAAACAAAACTAAACTCAAACTCAACCATACAACACGTGAGCACAGCGGGCAGGGGAAGGCACAGGTGACAGTCTACTGGCAGCCCCAGACAATACAAGAGACAGTAGAAATAGCTATGGCCAGAAACAGCACTAAGCACATGTTCCAACACAGCTGAGGGGCCCACTTGAGGGACAAAGCACCTGCCAGACAGGGCAGAAATCTATCCAGGAGAAGAGCATATCTACAGCAGACCTCAGATGAGCACCAGCTTGCCAACCCTGAGGCTAAATGGGCTCCAGGGCACAGGGACAGAGGGTGTGGGCTGGAGAATGCCAGGTGAGGCTGGTCAGGGCAATTAAGACCTCATGCCTTACAGGTTCTGGCAAGTAATACCTTTTACCTGCATGTCCTCTGAGAGACACAGAGTTGGCAAGCAAACCACAGCCACACCTCAACAGTTCATTACCCTAAGATCAGCTTAAGTTTTTATCTTACTAAGCGTAGATTACTTTATGTTAAGAGAAAATGAGAGTAGAGATGTTAGTTTAAAAAAATGACTCTTATTATGGAGGAAAAACATTTGAAAAAATACTTCAGTAATACTCCTGCCAGTTATTTCCATAAATATTGAACTAATGGCCCAAAAGTAGAAGAAATCCTACATATTGCTTAAAATCTAACAAAAAAAATCTAGAGCAAAGCCAAGCAAGTCCAATAGGATGTTTTCCATTTACTAAGAATAATTTACAGAAACTTTTCATTATGAAAGACACCAAACATGGGAAATTTTTTTAATGCAAAAAAGATGATACAACTTCAGCAAAACAAGGAGTGCTTGAGTTACCAATAATATCTCTTCTCATGTACTTGAAATTAAGGTTTTGCTGAAGTATTACACTGAACTGGGCCCATAAACAGTATTTGTTTCATTAGTTCTATTAAAACTGCATGGAATCATTGCTCAATGATTTGGGAATAAAAGTCAGCTGAATAAAAATCATAATCAAATCAACTTTCCAAAACCAAGAATAATAAGTTAGTTCTTGGAATGTTCTTCATTACCAGTTCCTAGCAAAGAACCCTTGAATGCCAAGAGTCAAATCAAACAGCCTATAGTCAGCATTCCCTGCCTTAATGAGTGTCTCTTGTTGGGATGGAGGAAACGTTTGTAAGAAAAGACAGACGAATCCATCTACCTGTACCCAACTGCCTCTAATTTGAACAGAAAGCACTGAACAGAGTATGTTAAAAAGACAGTTGCTAACATTTACAATATAGACCCAAATTCACAGATAGGTTTATGATATACCTAACTTTTAGGTATCTATTTTGAGCAGTTCAAGTATGACTTCAGTGTCGTAATTGAAAAGAGCTGAGCACTTGAGATTCTCAGTGGCTAGTAACAGCAAGGATTGGAAGGTGTTAGATGTAAGGTTACCTGGAGCTGGGAGGCTAAAGAAGGGTAGGTCAGAAATCCTACTTCTCCAAGACTCAGACTCCTGTCTACAAAGCTGAATCACTTGCTTATACATAAATACCTGGGAAGCCTTCTTACTTCACAGCTATTTGCGTACTAATAAATACAAAGGTATTTCCCTGTGATCATCCATACTGATATGCTGTTAGCACAGTCCTTGGCAGGGCTTGCTGATGCACAAGTTAACAGCCTCACAAACAGTGCCTGAAGGTGCTTTCAAGCTAGTGTACCCAGGACCTCTTTCCAATATGCATTTTCCACGTTTCCACCTTGTTTTGATAGGCAAAGAATTTAATATATGGATTTGTATCAATATTGTACTTGCATGTAACTAAGCCCTGACTGATGATTAAAGAGCAATTTCAGCTGATCTCTTCAATTTCTGTTGCTTTTTTTCTACTTGGCACTGCTCCATCACCCTAAGAAAATCATCTTAATTACTTCTAAGTTAAATAGCCCCTTTTCATAACACTACTTCAAATATAAACATATGTTTAACTGAGCTTGATTCTTTCATTCACAAGTATTTATCTGCAGATTTTCCATCAGCCCAAACGGACCAAAAGGAAGAGCTCTCTGCAAAGGTACAAACATACAATTAACAGGACCCTCATCAAACAGCTGTCTACAGATGAATACCCTAAGATACTTCCCAAAGTCTTTCAAGAACCACGTCATTGAACATGCTCATTTTCCCTGCCAATCACACACTTTTATGTAACAGTAACTGGGTTGATGTCAAAGAACTGAAACGAAATTATATTCCATATGTCAGACCAGACGCAACTTCTAAAGATCAGCATATTTATAAGACAAAAATGCATCTTAAGCAATGCAAATATGAAAAATTTCTTGTTATTCGTAAAACCATCTAAAGTATACTTTTCTGCTCTTCTTTTACAGGATCAAAGAAATTAAATTCCATGCAGCAGGAAAGATCTGAGAGGGAGTAACATCTGATATTATGCAAAGTGTCAACAACTGCTAATTTCTCCTTTCAACCTGTAATGTAACGTTGGCGTCTAACAGAAATCCATCTGGTCTAAGATAAGGCAGAAGTCAGTTTGGTAATGGTCACAACAGCCCAAAACATTCCAAGTTCAACACGGGACAAGAACTAAATAAATAACTCCTCAGTTTCTAACTGAAATCCAGCTTCTTTACATGTGCCTACTTTGGCAAATGTCTAATTGTGCATCTAAATTCATTTGGACAAGCTTTTAAACCAGCATTTGATATCTCATTGAAAAATCTGAAACATAAAGCTAGCTGATGATGAACAATTAAAGGCAAGTGTTTTGCTGAAGACCAACATGCAAATAAAAACACTATTAAAACAAAACTAATGGATAATTAGCAACTTATGCCTACCTTTGTTAAGGTCATAAACTCTCAAAGCAGAAAAAATATAATAATATTTGTCTACCTCCTGAAGATGTGGTTCTCTACAAAGTTGATAGAATAAGATGCATTTCAACATATTCTACACGTACTTTGTTAAATTGCCTTTGGTGATAATGTATAATTAAGCTAACCTAATTTAACGTCAATATCAAAATAGCTTGCCAGCGGAAACTATATACGAGTTAAATATATAATTTGCCTAGCAGGAATATAATTTGTTATCCAAGAATCTTCACAAAAAGGTGCTTGCATTTCTCTGACAAACACTTTCAAAATGTGAAAGTTGGACTAAAAATAACTTTAGATTAATAGTTAAATTACTGAAAATAATAATAATAAAACTCCTTTTGATAACGAGTCTGATTTTATCCATTAGCGTGGCATTCATTTTGAGAATCCATAACTCCAAGTAGCAGATTTTTCTATAATTAACAATGCCATAATAAAGTCTGCAGCAAACTCTGGTCAAACCATCTTCAAAGCTTTTGTTCTTACTTCTGTCTTTATAATTTTCTTTTGTTAGGCTGAGAGTAATGTCATCTTCATACACACTTTATGATGCATCACTAATAAACTGTAATAGAATTAATAGCTTCCAGGAAGCAAGCACTATATCTACAGGAGTATTTTTGCACAGCTCTTTTATAGTCTCACAGCTAACAACAAACTTTAATTTCCCCAAATGGCTCTTCAGTAACACAGAAATACACAAATTAAAACCTATTTTTCTTCCACTGGATTTTGTCATATTATAAAGTAGATAAAAATAATAAAATATCATTGTCTGCCATCATGTTTATCAAAAAATATTTTTTATCCACAAAGGTATGATCTGCCAAACATAACGAGGGAATGACGCTTAGTGAAGAAATAGAATCCCAAACATCAGCATACAAGGGCTGCAGTTACTCCACTGAAGTATCCATATGCAACTGAAAAAGATGCATGGGAAGGAGCTTGGGCACACTGTTCCATATGGCCTTCAGAACATCAACATCCTGAGAACTTTCAGTTCTACCACCTGATACTTCTGCCTGCAAATCTGAACACTACTAAGGACAGTGCAGGTGACTCAACCCCTTCAGTAAAACATAACGAGAAGCATCGGGAAACAAAGAAGCAAAGATCCTCACCATTTCAGGAGGACATAAAATGGGACTATGTTGTTCAAGCATTCTATAGTCTGCCTACACCCAATACACTCTAAACCCTCATGGCCTGCCAGTTTGTCACATTTCTGTTCATGAAGGATGACATTTTTGCTGGCTCCTTCAAGACATTACAGATATAGATATAAGCACATCAACATCCAAGGTTTAATTTTTGAAACCTGGATGCTAATTACTTTCAAATAGACATTCTTGATAACAGCATTATAAACTTCCAGCGTAAAAAGAATGAGTGCTATTTAATGCAACAGTTCCACTACGGAGAGTTTTCAGAGTTCAAGAAGCCAGGAAGCTGTAAGATTCTTCCAATCTCCTGCCTTAGAAATATTAATTAAGTTTTGAGTTAACTACTGCATTTCAATCCTACTATGGCTTATATGCTGTGTTTCAGGTGAAGGTAACTACTAAGGCATTTAACAAGTAGGTGAATCTGTTCCAGAAATTCTATGCAACATTCTGTATTTTCTGTGCTGGTGCATTTTAGTAAATCATGAAATAAATCCATCATGTCTTTGAATGCTCTGACAAGAACAGAAAGTTCTGAGATTATTGTATGCTATTATGAGCATCTAATGAACCACATACTGGGCTAGCTATACTGATTGCAATGACAAGCAACAGTTGACATTTGACCTTGCTTCCATAAGGAAGCAAAGCTATCCTACATCTCATCATATAACGAAGCCCAGAACTGCCTGTTCCGTGGTGCTGGGGAATTTGAAACACACTCAAATCCTAGGAAGCAGCAATGCATAAGGATGCAGATAGAAGGACTCTGTACTCATCACTCTCATTCTTCATTGCCTCCTGAGCGACCCAGAAAAAGAAGAAAACATTCCTCTCTGATAACATGGCAGAACCAGGAGCCAAGCCAAAGAGCACACAGTTACTTATAAGCACAGCTGAAATAATTTATCAAGTCTGATTTTCTAAATCCTAAAATAAAGAACTCTGATCAAACTATAATTAAACCGAATTTCATTTTTCGCCATCTAGCTATTTTCCACATACATAATTAAGGAAATTTCTACTTAAACACTGGCCTAAAAAGGCTACCATTAATAATCAAGATGCTTATTTCTATAAATATTTAGTTTTCTGGCAAGAACTTCCTGAAGTAGAAGTAGAAACAGAAAAGTGTTTAACTGAATGCATATAAAAAACGTATTACTTTTCATATTCTTCCTAACATCCTTTTTACACAGTTTGTAATATTAAATTTTTAAATTCCTATTAATATTGTTACTGCTCAGCCTAAGTCTGCAGCATAATAAATATTTCATTTCTCTCATGTTAAATACTGCAGGTCATTTATTTTATCTATAATTGTTACATTTTTAAATAATGGTTTTAAAGTTCTTTGAAAGTGAAAGGAGACAACATATTACAAAGAACCTGGGATGAAGACATAAGAGGAACCTCACTCTAATGAGCAAACCATCAGAATCAGGCAGACACTTGAAGCAGTTGCCTGCTCCAAAAGTTAAAGAGATAATCAAGCAAACAATGGGCACTGCTATATTTTCCTTGTTACTGGATAACCTGTGCCCTGCAGCATCAAGCACAAATCTGCTGTGAAGAGAAGCTATTAAAATTGGTGTTATATGCTTCCAAGTTTGTTATCACTTGTTGATTTCCATGCCATATATGCTATTACAAACCAAACTCAAACTGACGGCCCTGTTTAAGTCAGGGTCTGAGAGAAAAAAAAGAATTCTTTTGTTTTCAAAGACTGTAACTAATTCTAAAAGTACTCCTGAGCCATTTAATATTTGCAACATCAATGCAATATCGTTACCTTCACCATCACTTGAAGACTTCTGTGACTTGAAAGAATTTATAGCTTATTTGCCTAGAACTTACTGAACAATTCTGATGATGATGCATTGAAGAGAAGCAGGACCCAAGAAGATCATTTAGTTATTAGGACATTAATAAGATAAACAATAAAGGATTTATCTGCCATTCTAATGACAGTAACCAAATAAAACTCTTCTACATACCTCCATTCTTAAAACCAATGCAGATGAGAGGGTAGCCAGGACAAGATATTTGTTAAACTAATACTCTTTGAAAGAGTGATGGGATGTGCCTTACTTGAGTACCACAACACCAATCACACGACACAAAGAGACTTGCGGTTTTCAAGCAGACTCAAAGATTAGATGTTCATGTTGATAAACAGGCTAAAGTAACTGGAACCTGACACACTGTAGGGTGGGAAAGAGAGAATGGCATAGCCTTCATAATTACTCCTTTGGAGTGCCCATAGTCTGCTCCTCTTACATAACCCTCTGCAGCAGTATTTAGGTAGTTTTCCTATTATTTTTTCTTTCCAATTTATGTATTTCTTTTCTTGTATCTTACAACTCCTGAGATATTTATTCTACTCTCTGCCCACAAGGACAGTGTTGGGAATTCATAGGTAAGAACTCCAGAAAGATTCATCATCTTCCAGTGAGGAAGAAGCCCTTCATGCAGCAGCTCTGTTGTCTCCCACAGAGAACATCCCTTCTGCTAACAGAAATCCTTCCACTGGGTACAGAAACAAACAAGCGATGGGAAAAAGAACAGAATACCTAAGCAACTACATTTAAGACTTTGGACTTGAAAAGAAGAAAATCTAATTTTATTAACTATCTCTCATTAACTTTGTGAGATATCAAACTGCCCTGTGTATCTTGTTAAGCAACATTCGTCAAAATATACTCATATTTTTACTTAACAATACACATGAAGATACAGTCTCATGTCTTGCCTTTCCCTGGTTCCGACAGAACTTCTATTTATTACTCCTTCCCTGCCTTTCATCTTCTCAACAACCCGATTCTGTTTATTCTCTTACCTAAAGCCCAAATTAATCTTTTTAAAAAATACATAAATATATATTAATCAAACATAAAATGCACGACTCTTTGGCTTTATTATGAGTGGCCCTAAAAACCTACATATCCCAAAAGACAAGTATTTGCATCACAAAAGACTTACATATAAATGGACTTTTGGCCTCTGAAGGGCGTTACATCCCATCAGCAGCCTGAGCAGACAGAGTAATTTCTCCATTCCTGAAACCTGCCGAAGCACATCCATCCTCTTCCACACAAAAAGAAACACATTTGCTTCTGTGCAAAAAATTAGATCAGACTGACATTAAGAAGAAGAGCGCAATTTACAAAATGACATTAAAGAACTTCATTGGGATTAATCTGTGTAACCTCAATAACACTTATCAGTTACCCCTACAGCGTATGTTAATTACTCTGCCAGGAAAGTTTTCAAACCATCCCAGTACAACTGAAGCTTTTAAATGCATAGAGAAAAACTTTTAGGAATGTTATAGTAACAACATAAAAGTGGCATAGAAACTTTCAAAATATTAACTAAAAATCACCATTTCAGAGCATCTTTTTCAGTATGTAAGCTTTACTGAATACTAGCTGAATCTACATCAATTACTTTTATACACATTATTTTACTTGTAATATTACATCAGTTTTCATGTTGAACCCAGCCATACAAACCTTAACCTTCCATTGTAAGATATTAGTTTATGTGGTCATTAGTTCCCTCCTATTAAAAAGACTTGCTGTAATTAGCTGTAGAATAGTACAAGGTCTAAGATACAGGAGACATGCTCTGTATAAGGAAAAAAATCTTACGCCTCTTTTGTGCCACACAAAGATGTACTGATGCACTTCATCTTTTACCTACAAATTTATAGCACACTTAATGAATGACCGATAGTGGGAATTGTTCACCCTTTATTAAGACTCGGAGCTTGAAACCTGTTGCCTTCAGCCTTTCCTTCAAAAATGATACATCTGAAAGATCTGAACACTTTGTTTCTGACAGAACTACTACACACGGAGCTATGCAAAAGCACAGCTAGTAATTGAATAACCCCAAGTGTTTTGACTCCAACGTTATTACATTTCACAATGCAGATTGATGAGATCTGCGATCTCCACTTAAGACCATGCAATTCCAGATAGTTTCTTTGTCAATATACAAGGTAGAAAATGAATCTATATTGATGCAAATATGCAAGTTATGCTTAGAAACGTGAAATCCGGCAGCATATATAATTAAATCACAAAAATTAATTTGATACCCCTAAAGTAAATTACAACAGGATACATAACACAACATATTGATATTAATGTCCCTATCTGAACCAACAATAGTGCATCCTTTTGTCTGTCATTTAGCTTAAAAATAGCATCTTAAGATTTATTAAGGTGACAACTTCTTAGATAATTGTTTCAGTCATTGCTTTCACATAGTTTTAGACAACTGAAAGGTTATAAAGGAGTAACATGTTTGCACAGTAGCAACAACTGTGACCAAAATGTGAAGCTAAAATTCTTAGAATATATTCCAGTTTTTCACTACTGTTAAAATATATATTCAGGCTGCAGGAGAAGTCTGCAAGGTGTATAGAATATGTATTTATTGTACATAGCAGGATGAGTTGTTTGACATTTAAACGTTGCATAAAGTTAATGATTCAACTTAAATATCAGAAGATCTTAAAATGAGTTTTGATAACATTATATGAAATGGGAACAAATAAACCTTGCTAAAGAAAGGATGCCCCATCCCTGGAGGTGTTCAAGGCCAGGTTGGATGGGGCTCTGGGCAGCCTGGTCTAGTATTAAATGGGGAGGCTGATGGCCCTGCCTGGCAGGGGGTTGGAGCTTCATGATCCTCGAGGTCCCTTCCAACCTGGGCCATTCTGTGATGCTGTGAACAGACCTCCAAACTACATCTGTTTTCAAAAGCAGATGTTGTCAGTTGGACTCAGTTAAGGATAGGCACACTATTCATACTATTTCTGTACCTTACTTCATTTCTCTTTTTCCTCTCTGTCTTTATCACCACGTTGCTCTTGTCAGCAGAATTTAGATTATCAAGTGAAGGCAATTGAGTAGGGAGAAGGATTGAGGGTGGAAATTATTATTAGGACAATATTTTCCATCTTACACTCCATGCTGAGAGCTATAGTCTTGAACTGTCACATAGCCAAAAAAATCCTGGAAGAGTACAATTATTTAACTGAATGCCAAGTGACACAAAACATTCTTTCAGATATGTTAAAGTAACCTGATAAAGAAGGATTACTCAAAACAGGGCAGAGTCATTTAAACCCTATTTTGGAAAATATAATTAAATCTAAAATAATATATTAATATGTTAATTTTAAACTTTTTTCTAGGCAGAAGTAATACTTGGTCTGCAAAATTAACCAAAATAGATCATATTCTTACAAGATACAATAAGTGGGCTTCACAGGGCTGAAACACACTGAAGTCTGAAAATTTCAGTGTATCAGTCACAATGGACAGCTCTCCATGCACACAGTACATTCTACTTGCAGGCTTATTACATGAGCTCTGAATAGCTCTGCCTTGTGTTCCATTTGCCTCACAGCATCTGACCAACCAAGCATGAACACAGTTTATTCAGCATGTAGCCACTTTTCCAGAATCTCAAGGCAGCTCAGGCCTGGATATCTGGAAAAGTAACTGAGAGCTGCAAATACGCATGAAATTGAATCTGCCTTTCACATGGGATGTAAGATTTGACTGAATTAGAGGAAATCCATATCTGGCATCTCCCATATTGGTTTTGGGCGGTCTATGCAGTCAACGCAATCATGTTCCTGGAACAGCACTGTATCTTGTCTTGTAATAAAACAGGAGCAAACATTTTCTTTCTTTCACAAGTGACTCAATACCCACAGCCTTTGACACATGTTAACGGTTTAAACAGAACTCTTCTGGTAAACACACTTATTTGGATGTTAATTAAATTCAACATTCAAGTGTAAGCGACAACCAGATGCACTGCACGAGCCCAACACCAACACTTGCTAATTGGTTATAAAAAACGTGCAATGTGCCACGGTTTACCAAAGCACCAACACCTATTCACTTTCATGCTGCAGTGAATTTCAAGTAAACTTGAGTAGCTGTGCCATTAATTCTAATAAAGTGACAGCTAACACTCCACTGCAGTGAACACTTGCACAAAAGTTGGCTTATCAGTAGTTATGAAGTTCAGCAGCTCTATAGAAAGTTATTTAGAATGCTAAGAGCTCTTGTAAGAAAACAGATGTTTGTTCACATGGAAGAGTGAAAATCCAAGATTACTCACCACTTTATTTTTTATTTACAGTACAAACAAATTGACCTTGTTTGTATAAATTGTCAGAACAGCTATTAAATAATAAAATGCACCACTGATTGTAACAATCAGAAAGATCAATGCGGTGGAATAGCAATACAGGAGGTGTAATAACAAAGGGAATGGAACAGTGTTACAAAGGGAAAGCGATCAGCCATCTCTGAAGACCTCGGCTCACAGGGACAAATCCACAAGGGATGGATCTCCAACCAGAGCTCCTTCTTAGTGGCAGTCAACCCTTAAATGAGGTCTAAGAGAGGTGCAGCCAGGCTCCACCCCTTCCTGTCACACAGCTGAATTGCCTTCACCTGTGCTCCCAGGGCTGACCGGGTCCTTTCCCCAGGTGCTCAGTCAGTGGTTCAGGCTGTGACTCAACAGTTCCCAAACACTGATCGTTTCTTAACCTAATAAGTCTTTCTGACTGGACTGCACAAGCTGACAGTTACTCCTGTGCTTCCCAAGTCAGCCGAGTGATCAAGAGGTACCCATGATGGATGCAAAACTTCTGCACGTGGAATTTCAGCTGAGATCAGAATACAGCCTCATGGAGAGGTTCTTCCCTAACTGAGGACTGCACTGACAGTGATAAAGCTGAGCCAGAGTAAAATGAGAAGATTAAAAATATTGTCTACTAATTGATCTGCCACCAATTCAGACTTATAAATAACTTCCCTTTGTTATTCTACTTATCAATGGGTGAAAGCTTTTGTATTTTGCCATTTCTAAGTATAGAGAAATGACTCTTACTTAGTCTCCAAAGGATATCCTTCATTTAATAACTATCACAATGAAACTAAGAATTTAAAGGACAATGAAAACACAATCCTACTTAGTTATACCTCAGCGAGAGTAGAACCTAGACCAAGGACTACCATGATTACACCAAGCTCTTTTGGTCTCAGCCACGTAGGGGAAGACGCAATTATATCTGAGTGATTTTAAAAGCTCTATCTGCCAAAAGCTTCCTCTGCTGGCAGCTTTTAGTTTTACAGTGACGTTTGTCTGCTTTACTTGTGTTTGTGTCTCTCCTCACTGACTGCCAAATTACAGAGGAAATTGCCTACAGAAAGGAAATATTAAAATAGATGTATTCAGAATGATGTCAAACGCATTAAAAATTTTGAAAAAAGTGTTTTATCTTTATTCAGTCAAAGAGCATTTAGGCTGAAAGTGATAACGTTTGTTGGTGAAAGCTATTTTGCAGGCATCAAGCTTCCATTCTGCACTGTTACAGATAAAAGGTATTCATCTCTGCTCATGAGAATAGGATGTCCAACTGCAGAGCCACGTTACATTTTCTCACTACCTACTTCACTGGTTTTTTGGTTCATTTTTCATAGTCTAAAACCAGAATTTGAGAATTACAAGTTTAAGTTTTAAGATCTCACCTGAATTTCTGTAACACAATTAATCAGATTTGCAGTCTTCAAATTTACCAAGCACAACAACTTTTATTGACCACAGCGTGCTCTAACGAGGTGTTCCAGTTTTGGGCAGTAGAAGACATAGTTAAATTCAGAATACAGAAGATGAGGATTATACTTGTAAGAAACTTGAATGAGACTGACAGGGCATCGGATTTTAATCGTGATAAACTTACACAGTAAATGTAGCACTGAATTATGAGCATTTACAACTCTTCAGTTTGACATGCTTCCATGCTTCCTGCTCAATTCTCAACAGAAGTTTCAGAAAAATATGCATAAATATTTTACCAATTACATACTACTAATAAATCATACATAATGAAAATTAAAATAAGAAAGATTGTTATCAAAATAGGTATAGGTGAACTTGAAATGAAGACATTAGATACTAATGTGCCTATTTTTCTTGTTGAACCAAGGCAAAAATCGTATACCTAGTATCCATTTCCATGCACAAAAATATTTAGAAGCAGAACTGTTTCAGCCCTGTTGTACAGATAACTAGCAATAGTACAACTAGGCTTTGTGAATAGGAAACACTTTCACTCAGCCTACAAGCGTCAGGAAGTTATTACATAAAATAAGTGCTCCTTTCAAGAGCAGAAGACACAGAGCTCTGAGGAGCAGTTCAAAATACTGAGTCTTGCACACTATTTCCAGGAGAGAAGACAATACAAAACAGGACAGCAGTGAGACACGCAGATGGGCACACACATGAAGAATTAGACAGTCCTCATCAACTTGGACAGCACTGTTTCCAGCACATTATTGACTACATATCTGGAAAGCTTTTTGCATGCATCATAGAAAAACAGATTTCTTGCAGATTTTAAAGGACACCTATGGAAAGTTTCTCCTTAGTGAGGACAGTAGAGGAGAATGCATTAGGGCACTCTTTTGCAAAACAGCATTAGTGTGATTGGTTAGAATCAGTCAATCTCTTGATGATGAAGGAAGAAAACAGACCTGAACAGTCAGCAAGAAAGGTCAGTGGCACCTCTACATGCACAGATTCAAGAGAACTTAAAAACAAAACAATCTGTGCACATATTTAGAGATATTGTTAGATAATTCCCTTCCCTTCTCCTACCCATTTCAATACTGCAGCAGTGCATCGCTTCCCGTTTGTTTCATGTTACAATAAACATATGATCTATCAATTGCAGGTATGGCACAGTGCCATATATTTTGTTTCTGATCACTGCACACCATCTAGTTATTTAAGAAGTACTTAGTCATGAACGTCCTCTGCACTTCCTCACAGATAAGTAATAAGAAATAAAGGATGTTCTCCAGTGTGCAAGAAAGGTAACAATGATGCTGTTTTAGACAAAAATGTTGGTTGAGCAAACACTATAATAAAATGTTTCTTCTTCTGTATGTCCAGATGTTAGGCATAATCAAATTGTAGCTTCATTTCATTCTTAGTAGCATTCTTAGAAGGCTGTAATGCTACTGACCAGATTTCCTATGAACTCAATGCCAAAAGCACTTGTCATAGCCACAACACAAACAGTTAGATAAACACGAACCTGAGGATGGAAGTAGGGTCTATCAGATCTTCTGATTTCTGTGTAGCAATCAGTTACAAACTCTGTTTCATCCTCGAATCAATGTGGGACCACTTTAGCAACACGTACTGGAGTTATGTATCATTACTCTCTACTTTCTAGTCCAAGAGTGCTATACCTAACAAATTATTTTTTAGGTAACTTGTTAGACCTAGGAGTTTATTTTAAAAAAATATGGCTTATTGCTTGAAAGACCATAAAGTGGTTTAAAGAGACCGAAGGGATAATGATTTATCTACAGAATCAACTTTCTCTTCAGACTGCTGCAATAGAGCGTGGAAATGTGAAAAACAGGATTAAAGGTTCAAGTTACCTGCCTAAAATCCACAAATGCTTTATCATTTATCAAGAACGACACTTCACAACTTATCTGAACGCTGTGACATACCATAAGACTGTGCAATCCACTCCCACATTTTGCATAAAGTAGTGTTAAAGGCTTCATTTTATCAGCTGGAGCCTCTATCACCATTTTCACCTGCTGAATCTGCACGTTAGATATAAATGTTAAAAGTAGTACCCGTGAAATTTGCAACTTAGGTAGACAAGACAGAGGAAAAAAATAACTTTCACCTCATAGGTCTCAAGAATTTATATATAAGGGGATTAAGGGGAATATTTGCATTGCTTAACTTTAGTACTTACTTTATAAGCTTCCCTCTAACAAAGGGAGGAATTCCCTTAAAGTGTCTCTCAGAAAAGGAATCCAAAGTTAAGTCCTCTAAACCACCCCAGGAAAGTACCAACCTTCCTGTTTTCTCTCCAGGAGCACCGGCTCCTTCTTTAGGCAGTGCACATTCTCTTGTATTTTGTCTAAGCCTCAAAGTTCTCTCACAGTTTCCCTGATCTTGTTGATGGCTGCCAGGATCACCTGCCATGGCCACATATTCCCATCAGTGCTGTTGCACCGCCCCTGAATAGATGAGTGAGCCCAGTTTCAGCTAGCTCAGGGAGCAAAACCAGCTGAACATCAGCGTGACAAATGCTTGGCCTTCCAAAGCCCCTACTTTTAACATTGGTGAGGCGCAAGTTGTATCACCGGACACTTTATAGATAAAACATATGATTGGCAGCAGGCTGTGATGTAGTCTACATAGTAACAACTTTGTCTTTTGTAGCAATGGGAGAGCAAAAAGCGACTAAGTAAACCAGAAATACTAACACTCAGGATACAACGTGCAAATAACATGCATGTCTAGAAGCCAAGAACCTGCATAACACACAGATCTTGCAAAAGCAGTCGTAGTATTTAAAAGTAATGAAGTCAATGCGTGTGCTAGAATAAAAGGTTCTTGCCTTCTCAACCACATAACCCTTTGAACTCCGACTGCAGATGCGACATGACCTAATCCCTACAGAATGCACTGGACATTCTGGGGAGGCGACGTTTCAAAGGTCACACCTACAGCTTATCTGAAAGTTTTACTTAGGTGCAAAATAAATAAATAAAATGGAAAAATTGTTGCATATATTTCATACCTATTCGTAACCAATGATCTGAGCTAACACTACACTTCCCGTAAGAAATCTGCAGTTTAACAGAGTTAAATTGACAACATGTGAATAAGAAAAGAGTTTTTTTCCAAGGGAATAAAAATCATGAAGTTGTCTGAACTACTCGGTAAGACAACCAGCATCAGCACAGGCAGGAGCACCCATGGACCCCAACTGCTTCAGAAACAGATCTTTCACGGAGTGATATTTTTGTTCTGCATGAGCTATAAGGCTAGTGAAGGGTTGTCTGAGGCACATGGAGAGAAGAGCCTTTATTCACTAGAAAATACTCTATAGTCGCTCACACACAGAAAGCAACGCTCACTAACCACCTGCTTTCCAGCTGTAATAACTATAAGTAGTCTAATCCAATGCAATACCATAGCTGCTAACAGTTCTTCCTTTAAAACATACAAAAGTCTTTTTGTGGTGAGTTGAGAACATTTCAAGTAAATGAAAGATGGGGCCAAGCACTGACAAGACAACAAAACACTGAAAAACTGATCAGTGAGCAGCATTCTTTGCTTCTAACTGGCTAAGACAGTAAAACATTATGTATCAATTCAAACTTAATCATTACGCTCATGCATAAGGAATGTGGATTAAAGATGTACAAGCTACCTTAGTTCTGGCATTTTCCATCTCTGAGCAAATCTTGGTGAAAGTTATTCTAGTTGACACAGTTTCAAGAAGAAAACTACTCTGGAGACCACAAAGGGATCAACAAATCATCAATTTGTTTACCACAAGGTATTTAAATACACTAGATATTTATAAATGCAAAGGACTTCTGCATACACAGTTGAAAAAGCTCATTCCACAATGAACTCAGCACAAACAGGGGTTTGATCTGCATGGAATCTAATTGCTTTCAATCTGCCCACAGACTTGTTACAGCAAAAAGGCCCAGGTGAATCAAGAAACCATCCCCCTCAGAGCTGATGCTCAGGTAAAGCTGCACACAAAGTTGCTAAATGGATGAAAACATTTTATTTCCATCAACAGTGCTTTTGAGATACGCAGGTGTGTGCCCTTAAGAACAGAAAACAGAAAATTCCCTTTGAGACATCTAAAAGTCCAAGACCTTCACACAGCTTCGTAATTATTCACCGTAAGACTTCTTATTAAAACTTCTATGGTTGGTTTAATCAGCCAGATAATCTTCAAAATATTAGTCAATATTTGTCTTTGTTGTTCAGAATAGCCAGAAATAACAGAACAGCCTCCAGAACAGCCTTCCAAGGACTACGAGCAGGAGCACCCTTTCCCTTTCTTTTTGCTTGAGTGATGTGAAAGACACACGGCAGAGCTTTGGGACTAAACCACCCCAACCTCCCTCTGTACCTGCACCATTCCTGGTCTAAGTATCTTCTGGTGATGTATGAACAGATCCTAGATATACTATATCAAGACTGCTCCAAAAGTAATGCCTTCTGTTTTATTATGTTGCCTCACAACATCAGAGGAAGATGTTGGTTATACAGCAGTAGAAGTTGAACCTTCCTGCCAATATTCTGCTACATGTTGCTGCCATGTGACAGACGGCAGCAGAGGGGCTGTCTGACAAAGCAGAGTCTGACACGGAAGCGCAGATGGAGCAAAGGTGTGTAAATAAACGTGGAAAAATTTGCACCCACTGACATTCATTGATGCTGAATGTTTATGGAGACGAAATGGTGGACGTGAGCACAATGAGGTGGTGGGCGGTGCTTTTCAACAGCAGCACAGCAGGTTACCTCTGATTTGTACCAGTGCGGCAGGCTGGCTTTTGTTCATCAACAGCAAAAACGCAGAGCTAATGGTGGTGACTACACTGAAAAATAATGTGTTGTAGGTGAGAATTTGCTCCTGCAAATAGCTTTATTGTGCTCCTCAAAAATGTTGCAGTTTCCATGGAAATAAATAGGAGGCGTTACTTTTGGAGCAACCTATGCATACGATCTTGCTGCCTCTCTAATTGCACAGAGATTGTGCACTCTCAAGAAACTCTCTGAAACAGTGCTCTTTAAATGTGGACAGATACGTATCTCTTTAAACTTGCTTTGAGAAATATTGAGGAAGTAATTTTCCATCCAAAGATAAGCAGAGGAAGCAAAGTCACATTTACCACAGCAGAGAGAGTTAAAAGTTGGATATTGCCACAGAAATCCTGCTCTCTCCATTCCATTTCTCTTTAGACTGAGATCGTAACTCCTCCTTCAAATCCATTTATTATTATTATAATTACAAACCCAAATAATTAATCTGTTAAAAAAACTATTACATATTTAAAATGTTACTCTAAAGAAAGGGAACACAACAACTAAATCCAGTACACACGAATGAATTTCCAATAAGTAGCAGCAGAATCTTTTAGAATTCGAAATGCATCGTTCAACATGTAATTCATAATGGCAAATAGCACTCTGACATCGACTGTCTCTCTGTCCTTCCAACCCCTAACTGCTCTATGCAGGTAGCTGATCATCTCTGCACAGCCAACGCAGTTGGAAATTTCCTTGCAAAGATTTCCAGAACTTCCCATATTTATAAGCAGCAAAAGATCAGAAACTTGAATTAAAAAAGCAGGGCCCCGGCAGCATTTCCTACTGCCTCCCATATCACTGTCAAAACATAACAGATATCAATACCACCTTAAATATGCATTCAGGTCCTTGTAGAATGCTGAATTATAGATTTCAGCAAGTGGCATGAAAAGATTACACTTCCACTGCTGTTAAAATAAGAAAAATCAGACAAGCTTCTCTTTCTTAATATTTGAAGATAACCATCTTCAAGCTATGAACTGGCTTTTTCTATTACAAAATCATTCTGAACTACAGCCATCAATCCAAAAGGAGTATTTTTTCTACGTATCTTTTATTCTTCAACAAAATAAGACATGGAGAGGTACTTAAATCAATTAAGACGCACAGAGTAACTTCCAGCAGCTTCCAATCTCTTTAAATAAGCAGAATTTTCCTATTTTCATACAAACAGTCCAGCATCTCAGTGAACATTTCATAACGCAGCAGCCATCACTGTTTGTTAGCCTCATAGGTAACCAATATTCCAGTCTGCAAAGAGTTCTGTGCATTTAACAGGACCATGCAAAGGCCTACGAGACCCTTGAGCTGGAGGTCACTGCAGGACGAGGTTCTCCCAAGCACAGCAGTTACCACGTGGAAATGACTCACTTCTCCCATCACCCCGCAAATTCTAATTTGATAATTATGGTGATTATCAATTAGCACCTCACCATTGATGACACACAATGGCTTAAGGCTAACTAGCACCTAACACTCACATTTAACAAATATGCCATAGAAAGAGGCATCATGGCAGAAGATAAGAGACATTTCTTTACTTCTGTATGTTGAAGTATTCAGACTCTTACACAATAATTTTCCTGACGTTTCACATTCACAGATGGACCAGTGTGGTAAGCAGGGTGAGACATGCACACGTTCTGAGGGGCGTCTATGCAATACCTGCAACCAGAAGAGCAGTGGGAGCACAGCTTTGGGCTGTGCCATGGGACAGGCCATAGCATTGGTCATCCATCAGCTTCTTCCACTATCAGAAGGACTGCACTGACTGCACTGAGGTTTGGGGAAAAAATTGTTATTCAGTACAGTAAGCCAACGTATGATTCATAATAATTAAACTTACTTGGAAAAGGAAAAAGCAATCATATAAGTCATTATAACCAACTGTATAACACAACTACTAGAGAAGACGGAGAAGCTGAAAATCTACGAGCAAAATGAATTTACAAGTGATTTCATCTACTGTTTGCCTCTAGATCTGCTTTAACACAGATGATCATTCAAGCCTAGAGAATACTCAGACAACCTGTTGGAGCTGAAAATATTTTCTTCCATTCACTCTACAGAACAACATACTTAATCTCAAAGACTGCACCCAATATGTTTCCATAGAGTTTAGAACCTGTATTTGAGTATACTTTCTTATTACTTTAATGCTTAGGTAATTGTTACAGAAACATTAGCTGGTTACAGCATAGTATTATGAGTTTCTCATCACAGCTAACTGTGGCCTGTATATTTAGAACATCCATTTTCTCTATCGCACATTCAGATTGGAGTCATAGAATTCTTTCCTGCACACGATCACATCAATCCAATACAAAGTTCTTGAGATCGGACCAGAATTTCTATTTTCAAGAAGGACTCCCATAAAAATTGTCATCTTCTCTCTATCTGTTGGCACTGATGAATGCTTCAGACTCCATTAGAACTCAGCAAAGAGAACCATGACTTAGAAACAAAAATGACATTTGTGAGAAGCACTGAGCATTCAACTGAGCATTCAGACCAACGCTTTGGTTCGTGAGTCAACCAATTTTTAAAGACCTACCTGCAGTTTTTGCACTATATTAAGTGGCACCATGTACTTTTTTTTGTATTTTTTTCCCTTTCATTGTTTAATGTCTTCTGAACTCCACACCAATATTTCTCAGAAATAACACATCTCACTCTCTTCACATCCCATCCCACCTTGCTCACAGATGGGTACAGCCAACTTGGTGTTAGGACTTTTCTTAAGGACAGTTTGTGACTACCATGGAACTCATAAAGAGAGGTAGGACCACTACTACTGCAAACGCTCAGCGATCTGAAATACTCTATTGGAATATTTTTTCCATGGTTTGTACCAAAAAAAAAGTTTCAACTCAGTCTTTAACCCAATTAGACTGCTGGCTTACTACTCAACCACAGAAAACTGCTTTACACAACATCTGCACTGCTTCCTGAACAACTTGCCCTTAAAACTGTCTTAAATGAAAACTCTTCATATTTTTAATGTATACTTCAAGAATAATCAGTGTTTGTCTTTCAAGCCTAAGCATCATGCTGGCATCTGTCAACAACCACCAAAAGGAAAAAGAAAAGTGACGTGAATTGTAATTTGTGGGGAGAATTATTTCAGGTATGCCTTGTTTCAGAATAACAATATCCTGTTAGGGCTTGCAGGCCTCAGCATAAGCACTTTGGGAATGGGAATGACAGCATAAGCAAAGTGCTGAAAAAGGTTTCTGAGGGTGGAGTCCATTTTTAAACACTGGATTAAAATTCTTCTGTATCCTGAGGCTCCAAACTTTTCAAAGGTGCAGCAGCAAACCCTGAGCAGGCAAACTGCTGCAGACTTGGCTCTGTAACCCTCAACTCACTAGCCCATCCAGCTATTAAAGCTGAATGCACCGTTGTTCCCTATGAAACACTCGACAACAAAGAACTAAAAAACAAGGACCATTCCCCTTCATGGAGTATTAACTTCCGCTGCAATAACCAGCCCCTCGTCCCACACAGCTCCGCGTTGTACGACACACCACTCCAGTCAGACAATGCACACTGCAATAAAACTCAGCCCAGCAAAGAAAGTGAAAGCTGCGTTTGTTCAGCACGTTATTTTGCGCAGCCAACTGTAATGCTCCTGCCTGCCATTTATCGCTTGCTCTGTCAAAGGATTATTAAGAATTAAGCTTCGTTTGGTGATTTTTTTTCTTTGAGAAGGGAATTTACATGCAAAGTGACGGACACTTGATATTTAACGTCTATTGGTCGACTCTGACCCTGCGTTTACAAGTGACTCATTTGACTGCAAGGATCTCTGATGTGGAAATGCTCAGATACGAATCAATTGCAGTTTTTGTCTCGGCTAAATGTTACTTGGCAATCCAAAAGAAATGAACAATGCTCGAACCAAGGTTCACATAGAATAGCACTCATATGCTTAAAGAATTCCTTTTACATGCCTGATTTAGTTCTAGTAGGCGGATTTACGAGTCCCCTTCTCCTAATAACTTATCTCAGTGCACAGTGTTTTTAAACACACACAACCAGCAGTTAACTCTTCAGCTGCCTGAGACAAAAAAGCACGGAAACACAGAGACAGATTGAAGTAAATACAAGCATAGATTCGGTCCCGATAAGCCATTGATTCTCTGTGGGAGGTGGGAATGGGGGAAGCATAGGAGGATGAGAAAGGGAAACATGCAGATACAGTCTGCAAATCCCTGCTCCGTAAAGAAAGAATCGTGCATAATGAATGACCGTTCCTGCATGAAATCAACTCCCTGCGAATTCTGCAGTTTCCCTCTGACAGGGACGAAGTAAAACGGTATATCCTTACCCGAGCAAAACTGCCTTCCTCTTGGAAGGCAGATGCAGCATTTCTATAAACAAAAATGTCTCTAGCCTTACCTTGTGCCAGCGCTTGCAACATGTGGAGCTGTAGCAACAGAAACGCCCACCATCGTCGACAGAAGAAGAAACAGAAGTTTAACTTCATCATCATTCCGTCTCGCCTGCTATTCCTCCGGGCAATAATTTCACGATCCACCTTCTTTCCAACCATCATTGCCTCACTGATCCCCATCCGATCCGACTGCCTGCCACTCCTGACAGCGCTTTGGTCATCGCTCACTCCGCACCCCGAGGCCAGGCTCTCTTTGGTGGGCTGGGAACATCTCCAGCTGCCTTTGCCCCGGAGTTTTGGGGGAACAGAAAGCCCCACTTCATAGGAACCGAGGACTCTTTGATTTGTGCTCACTTTGCATNGCGCAAGGGACGTTCAAGTTACGGCTGGCAGCTCCTGCTCCTTTATTTCCCTTTTTTTAATGCTGTCTCTATGACAGTCACACAGGCGAGCGCAGTAAATCATCACATCAAATCCAAGGTCACTCCGTCGAGGGCTGAGGAGCGTCATTCAGCACAGCGCCTTCCTCACTGCCCTGTCGCTTTATAGCACCAAAAATAGGCGAAGTTGCTCCGTTCCCACAGCACCGCAGTGCAAGGCGGGCTGCTCCTCACCCTTACAGGTGCTCCGACCCACACAACTGCGCAGCATTCCCTGTGCACCCTCTGCTGTCCCTTCCAGCTGTTCCGTGTCTGCCAGACACCACTGCCTGCTCCTCCCAGTATTCAGCAGCTCATGAGCGTTACAACACCCATTGCCATTCATTCTTTCTTCTGCCCAGTGCAGGAAAACTCACTGCCTCCCATGCTCAAGAAGTCACTGCGCTGAAGGCACTCTCCCGGTAACTGAAAGAAGCTGGAATCAGTGCTTGTTCTTCCTTGCAGCCATCTGCATGGAAATAGCCATTTGGTGCTGCCTTGCACCTCGTGCTTTGGGTGTGTGTGCAGACCATGTGAATAATACAGACACCAAGACCCAGTGCTAATGATTTGCCCTTCCATACATCCATTTTGAGACCAATTCAAAGTGAACCCAATTCGGTTTGTGCTGTGTTCAGAACAGGCCTTAAGGAAGCACCGCTGTGTTTGTAACACCCATCGCACCGTTAATAACAGCAGTGACAAGGAACCGCTTTTCTGCTTAACGAGTCACCTTGGGTGGGACTATAGGGTCCCATTTTATCTTGACTGGAAATGGAAAGCACATTTCATTGCGGTTTGGTTTTGTTTTCAGTCGCTCCTACCAAAGGAGCGTGGTGGGGCTGTTGATTCGCTGGCTGGTGGGAATGTTGGGTTAAGATGGTCAGTTTGATAAGTAAGAAAGCACTCAGCACTTCCTTGTTGTGTTACAGGGGAGGTGGTTTGTGCTGGCTACATCATTTGTGTCTAAACCCGCTGGAAGGGTCGTTGTCAAACAGTTCAGTTTTAATGCCCAGATGCCACAGAGGAGAAATGCTAATTTCCATTACCTGGCTTAATTAAAGTGAAAACTGGTTTCTGTTCAGAATTAATACATTTCCTTCTATCAGTTTAAAACTGTTCAGCATATCATTATAGGAACAAGAAATTAACCCATTTCCACCTTCAGGCCTTGCTTTTTAAGCATCATTTAAATGTGCTGGTGTTTTTCATCCTCCATCACCCTGTTTGGGGTGAAACATTTTCAGTTGGTTATTAGCTTATTTTTAACGATGTCACCACAATGATGAAGTCCCTGTAACCTATCTCAGAAGACATCTGTGGATTTTTTTTCCATGTGCCTTGTTTGCAATGACTGTACTTAATAGTGGTCAAGCCAGGATAAGGCCTGTGAAGTCTCATTATCCAGATTAGTAAAAGGGTTCCACCATTCTGCTGCCTCTGTTTTGTGCTGCTTCTCCCCTTTCCTGCATGTATGCATCAAACATACAGCAGGAGGACTAGGAGAAGAACAGCTCTGCCACCTGAAAAGGAGGGTATGAGGTTTTTGGGGTATGCTTATTCTCCAGGAATCATGAAGAAATGAAGTGGTAGAAGTGATATAGGTAGTTGCATTTAAGGTGAAGAACATGTAATAAAAGGTTTTTTTCCCCCGATGACAGTTGTACTATGCAATGAGCTATACATGTGGTAAGAGTCCTAAGGGCTGCAGATTTGCATAATTAGTAGAGAACGGAGGGAAGTTTTATTTACATAAATAAACAAAAAGTGGTGAGCCAATGAGACAAAAGAGAAAAGAATAGAAGGTTCCACTCCCCAAGACAGGTTGCTAATGAACAGCAGCTTTCTAGCCAAGAAAATCAGCCACAGAACGGCTTCCAGAAGAAAATCTTGCCAATACTGTAAAACCTTATTCTGCAAGTGTTTGTATTTTCTAGGGTACGGCCTATTGACTCTTCCAAACATCTGCCGGCGCGCGCGTTCCCGGCAGCTATGCTTTTTTTTTTTTTGCAGCGAACGTAGAAAAGAGCAGGTATGTGACAACGCCGGCGAGCCTGGAGGGAGGAATTAAGTCTCTTCCTGCTCTCTGCGACGTGGTGAATGCAGCCTGCGAGGCTGGCAGTGCAGCAAAGTTTCTGAGCTTGTGTATGTTCAGTGAGCGCAAGGGACGTTCAAGTTACGGCTGGCAGCTCCTGCTCCTTTATTTCCCTTTTTTTAATGCTGTCTCTATGACAGTCACACAGGCGAGCGCAGTAAATCATCACATCAAATCCAAGGTCACTCCGTCGAGGGCTGAGGAGCGTCATTCAGCACAGCGCCTTCCTCACTGCCCTGTCGCTTTATAGCACCAAAAATAGGCGAAGTTGCTCCGTTCCCACAGCACCGCAGTGCAAGGCGGGCTGCTCCTCACCCTTACAGGTGCTCCGACCCACACAACTGCGCAGCATTCCCTGTGCACCCTCTGCTGTCCCTTCCAGCTGTTCCGTGTCTGCCAGACACCACTGCCTGCTCCTCCCAGTATTCAGCAGCTCATGAGCGTTACAACACCCATTGCCATTCATTCTTTCTTCTGCCCAGTGCAGGAAAACTCACTGCCTCCCATGCTCAAGAAGTCACTGCGCTGAAGGCACTCTCCCGGTAACTGAAAGAAGCTGGAATCAGTGCTTGTTCTTCCTTGCAGCCATCTGCATGGAAATAGCCATTTGGTGCTGCCTTGCACCTCGTGCTTTGGGTGTGTGTGCAGACCATGTGAATAATACAGACACCAAGACCCAGTGCTAATGATTTGCCCTTCCATACATCCATTTTGAGACCAATTCAAAGTGAACCCAATTCGGTTTGTGCTGTGTTCAGAACAGGCCTTAAGGAAGCACCGCTGTGTTTGTAACACCCATCGCACCGTTAATAACAGCAGTGACAAGGAACTGCTTTTCTGCTTAACGAGTCACCTTGGGTGGGACTATAGGGTCCCATTTTATCTTGACTGGAAATGGAAAGCACATTTCATTGCGGTTTGGTTTTGTTTTCAGTCGCTCCTACCAAAGGAGCGTGGTGGGGCTGTTGATTCGCTGGCTGGTGGGAATGTTGGGTTAAGATGGTCAGTTTGATAAGTAAGAAAGCACTCAGCACTTCCTTGTTGTGTTACAGGGGAGGTGGTTTGTGCTGGCTACATCATTTGTGTCTAAACCCGCTGGAAGGGTCGTTGTCAAACAGTTCAGTTTTAATGCCCAGATGCCACAGAGGAGAAATGCTAATTTCCATTACCTGGCTTAATTAAAGTGAAAACTGGTTTCTGTTCAGAATTAATACATTTCCTTCTATCAGTTTAAAACTGTTCAGCATATCATTATAGGAACAAGAAATTAACCCATTTCCACCTTCAGGCCTTGCTTTTTAAGCATCATTTAAATGTGCTGGTGTTTTTCATCCTCCATCACCCTGTTTGGGGTGAAACATTTTCAGTTGGTTATTAGCTTATTTTTAACGATGTCACCACAATGATGAAGTCCCTGTAACCTATCTCAGAAGACATCTGTGGATTTTTTTTCCATGTGCCTTGTTTGCAATGACTGTACTTAATAGTGGTCAAGCCAGGATAAGGCCTGTGAAGTCTCATTATCCAGATTAGTAAAAGGGTTCCACCATTCTGCTGCCTCTGTTTTGTGCTGCTTCTCCCCTTTCCTGCATGTATGCATCAAACATACAGCAGGAGGACTAGGAGAAGAACAGCTCTGCCACCTGAAAAGGAGGGTATGAGGTTTTTGGGGTATGCTTATTCTCCAGGAATCATGAAGAAATGAAGTGGTAGAAGTGATATAGGTAGTTGCATTTAAGGTGAAGAACATGTAATAAAAGGTTTTTTTCCCCCGATGACAGTTGTACTATGCAATGAGCTATACATGTGGTAAGAGTCCTAAGGGCTGCAGATTTGCATAATTAGTAGAGAACGGAGGGAAGTTTTATTTACATAAATAAACAAAAAGTGGTGAGCCAATGAGACAAAAGAGAAAAGAATAGAAGGTTCCACTCCCCAAGACAGGTTGCTAATGAACAGCAGCTTTCTAGCCAAGAAAATCAGCCACAGAACGGCTTCCAGAAGAAAATCTTGCCAATACTGTAAAACCTTATTCTGCAAGTGTTTGTATTTTCTAGGGTACTGCCTATTGACTCTTCCAAACATCTGGAATTTACCCAATCTGCTTTAAAGCAAGAATTCTCATATGCAATTTTTTTTAATGCACTTTTTGAGAGGTGCAGCAGGTTGTTTTGATCTAATGCATCTCCCGATGTCATCTCTGATTCGTGCAGTCATTGATGGGTAAGAGTAAATTAGGGAACTGTAGGTTATACCAAATAGAAAGTTTTTCAATGAGGAAATCTCTGTATAANCAGCAGTTAACTCTTCAGCTGCCTGAGACAAAAAAGCACGGAAACACAGAGACAGATTGAAGTAAATACAAGCATAGATTCGGTCCCGATAAGCCATTGATTCTCTGTGGGAGGTGGGAATGGGGGAAGCATAGGAGGATGAGAAAGGGAAACATGCAGATACAGTCTGCAAATCCCTGCTCCGTAAAGAAAGAATCGTGCATAATGAATGACCGTTCCTGCATGAAATCAACTCCCTGCGAATTCTGCAGTTTCCCTCTGACAGGGACGAAGTAAAACGGTATATCCTTACCCGAGCAAAACTGCCTTCCTCTTGGAAGGCAGATGCAGCATTTCTATAAACAAAAATGTCTCTAGCCTTACCTTGTGCCAGCGCTTGCAACATGTGGAGCTGTAGCAACAGAAACGCCCACCATCGTCGACAGAAGAAGAAACAGAAGTTTAACTTCATCATCATTCCGTCTCGCCTGCTATTCCTCCGGGCAATAATTTCACGATCCACCTTCTTTCCAACCATCATTGCCTCACTGATCCCCATCCGATCCGACTGCCTGCCACTCCTGACAGCGCTTTGGTCATCGCTCACTCCGCACCCCGAGGCCAGGCTCTCTTTGGTGGGCTGGGAACATCTCCAGCTGCCTTTGCCCCGGAGTTTTGGGGGAACAGAAAGCCCCACTTCATAGGAACCGAGGACTCTTTGATTTGTGCTCACTTTGCATGCAGCCCGAAAGCAGCACTCTGTGTGCCTCACTGTATTATAATTACCATCGAAGTCAATGTTTCTTGTGGAAGTATTGATTGCACCAAAACAACCAGTCAGAAATGTGAAACACATGTTTCTCCGCGCTGTCACATCCAATGCCTTCAACAGGGAAGGAGTAAGTTTATTGGCGTCAGTACTTCAGTAAATCCGGATCCTTCGGCACATTGCTAACAGCAGCACAGAAGGATGGATCCATCTCAGCCAGCAGCACATATCCCCACAGCACCTTTCATACCGCAAGGATGACGGCAACTGTTACCCCTGTGATATTCATCAATCGCAGGGAATCTTCCGGCATGTGTCCCATTCTCCCATAAAAACCTCGGAGCGGAAGGGTTAAACTCGTGTAAAGGGGTGGGAAGAAAAGCACCAACGGAAAAAAAACAGATACTAATTGAAAGTATCTCGCTCTTCCTTGCGCCGAGGATTTATTTCAGACAATTTCAAGATTAGCCATGCAGACAGGTTAGTCTCCAGATATCCCCGCCAAGCTCTGCATAGTTTATATTAATCCGATTTTCCTTTGGATACAAATCTCTCCCGTCAATAGAAGGGGCTGAAGGGTCCTCGAGAGGTAAAGCGGCTCCGGCACTGATTGCAGCCGGCCGTGCCGTGAACCAGCCGCAGGCCGGCGGCGGCGTCACCTGAACTCACGTTCAGCCCGAGGTAGGGAAAAGCTCAGCCGGTCGTATTTCCCTCCTC